>JABEEO010000100.1:0-84992 GCA_013364945.1 Fusarium tupiense
CCGGTGTTGTATGTTTTTTGCCGTCTTGCTATCCTTGATTATAAGAAGATTGAGATTTAAGTCCCTTTTTTGATCGCTGTGTATTATTTAATTACTAGTAATTTCTTCTTTATTCTTCTGGCTCTGATTCTTCCGCTGGCATCTCAACCCCGAGCCCTATTAAAAACTCCGCGATAGCCGGGTTCTCGTGAGAGCATTCTAATAAATCCTCCTCATCTAGCGCATTGATATCTGCACCGTGGCTAATGAGCAGTCTGACTGATTCCAAGCACCCAAATACAATCGCATGAGCTAAAGGCGTAAGCCCATCTTCATCAACTGCAGCGACATTGGCCCCGTGTTCTAAGAGCCGTTTCACTGTATGTGATGAGTCTCCAATCTCAGCTGCAATATGCAACGCTGTTTGTCCATTCACCGCCTGAGCCTCAATGTTGTCACCGCGATCAACAAGTGACTGGATCAGTGTCTCCCTGGCTCCAAAATGAGCAGCGAGGTGAAGGGGAGTATATCCCCTCGTATAACACCGCCATCTCTCTTCCTCAGCTTCAAACTCATCATAACTCTCTTCATCAATGTACGGCCATGCTTCGGCAGCTTGAAGATAAGAGTCTACCGACCTATGTGAAGTTGTCATTCTTAGGAAGTCTCTGTCATAAGGTAGCGAAGGCAAAGCCGCAAGGCTTGGTGACAGGGTTCTGGCGGCGTAGCAAAGAAACGGATGTGCTTTCAATCTCTCTTTTAGCTCTAGAGATGACCTACACGCACCTTCGTGGTCGCTTCTTGTCAAATACAGAAATGTCGCCCTGATGTGTCGGGCATGGTATTTGTCGTCAAATACTTCATTTCGCAAGTAGTCTAACAGCAGCGGTGATCGCAACTTTATGACCTTCGTGTTATTGTCAATGAAGGTAAAGTAGGCGCACGCGTTCGATATTTGTGTCAAAGTAAACACTGTGTTGTCTTCGTCTCTGATACCCCAGGCGATGAGAGCCTCCCATAGCATTGACGGAGTAAAGGTGTATCCATTTTCCTCGCCGTAGACTAGGTAGTAAAGCGAGCATAGGACCATGTCTGAATGCTTTGAAGTCTCGATCCCGTTGACTAGAGCTTTGCAAAGGGCTTGGGAGACATCATTACTAGAGTTTGGTGACCATGACTCTACAAGGCTGAGAAAAGCGGTGTTCGGTTGCGATGCGATGTTGCTGAACCAAGTCGGTATGATAGGAAGAAACCTATTTATTTTAGCGGATGCTATCGCGGGTGCACTGTGAGGCTTACCGGCCGTCTGCCATGTCTATAAGTTTCTGATATGGAAACAGCCTGGTATGGGAATCATCCAGCACCTTTGTATTGTCAGGTGCCTCATCAATAGCTCTCGCGTGGTATAGACTCAAATCCTGGTCGGTAGCGCGGGCAGTGATCGTGTTGATACCAAAGCCGCGAGAAAGCACGCGTGATGGCGGACCCCGGCTGGTCAACATTATTCGTAATTGGGCCTCTTCTTTCAGCAGAATTTTCATCAGCTCACGCAATCCAGCCTCATTTGAGGAGTCGACCCCATCTAGGATGATGATAATCCTATGAAACGCCGATGCCAGCATCTGCAGTATAGTCACGGTACTGTCGGTGTCTCCCAATCCATCGTCAATAGTCTCCAAGATTTGGGCTGGTAGCGGAGATTCCTCCGGAAGTTGTGATACCAGCTGTCTGGTGATTGAGCGCAGCGCGAGGTTGTAGTCAGCGAGGTTGTACTGCAGCTCATGCCGACCAAAATGGTATACGGCGGCTCCGGTATTTGGTAGGATCTGGTCATCGAATATGGCTGACGAGATTAGAGGTAATAAAGGTCTTGCCAGTGGCGCCTGATGTTCGTTAGCAGTGGACAATGAAGCAAAGGAAGTTGGTGAGATACTTGGTCCATGGAGCCAAAGCACGCGACTGTCACTCCCTCTCAGCCAATCCTGTGTCGTCTCATGGTCGAAAAACCACTGCGCGACGCCGGGAATACGCGCATCACTGAGAAGTCTCTGCTGAGTGGCTGATTGATCACCCGGATTTAACCGCCGCAGCAAGAGTTTCCGGCCACTCAGTTGCATTATGAGATATGTCATGCAAGTATAAATAAACGGTTAAAGTATTTAATAACTCAGGGCTAAGTATTTATCTGATGTGACCTTGGGCGAATGTTCGTGGCTCGGCGGAGAAATGCACAGCCCCAACTCAAGGATTGGCTGTGTCGTATAATAATCATCCCCGCTCGCTAGTTTTGTTTTGAAACAAGCCCCGTATTACAAAAAGGGAGCCTGATCCAGGCATCAACTAATTATCCAGTCGTAAGATTCTCGAAGATCAAATCAATTCTCTGTTTGCCCTTCGGGTCATATTTTTCAACGTATCTTTCCCCAAATGGCTGCATCCAAGTGTCTGCAACATACGTATCAGTGGAGGCCACGCAATAGGCAGCACAATTACTCATCATATGTCGTCTGAGGCTTCGTAACACATAGCCAGATGATAGTGTCATTGACACTGTCTTTGAGATCCCCTTTCGGGAAGGCTTTGGCAATTACAGCATAGTCTCCCGAAACACCATAACCTGGTCCCGAAAAGTCCATTGCGATGCCCTTCGATACAACCTGCACGTCAAGTTCCTTGAAATATGATATAGACCTTTCTGTATGAAGTGCAATCGCATCCCATACAAGCTGAACACTCCTCTCATGCCAAAACTTTCCATCTTGGTGCTGTTGTATGAAATCACGCGCTGCGAAATCCCCGTCTACTTCGAATCGACGGTCAGCGCTGATAATGGACGATTCTTCTGTCGCGTCTTAGCTAAGGTCGTGTAGCAGGGTCGCGACAGCGTGAACCTCGAGGTCAATACTATTACCAAGTGTTTCATTGGCATCGATCATGAGGACTCCATAGAGCCAAGACCGCATAACGTGCTTGTAGATGGGGTAGGTACTATGCTTCAACGCAAATGCTCCAGCATCTTGAAAAATTTGTGTGTTGATGACTGTGATGCCAGCGACTTTTCGCGTAGGAAATGGCAATCCATTGCTGTTAGCTTTAAATATGTCACAGAAAAGGGTCACAAGGAGGAGAGAACAAGCCTAATCCGAGGGATGAACATGATAATGGTATTTACATGGCACTTCCCAGTCCAGAGGGCTGCATTGCATCATATTTATTTGGCTTTCGACCAATATACCATCGTGTATACGATCAGAAATCACCAAAATTGTAGCATTAATGATTCACCAACTTTGAGCAACAATTGCTGACGTGAGACTCCACAATGCATGAGGTGAATGTCCTACGGACCGACAGTATAGAGTCACGAAAGAGAGACTAAAGGTCTTGCGCAAATTCATCGATGTCTTCTAGTGCCATGCCAGGGATAAACTAATCAAATAAGGGGAGCTGAAGACGTACAGCCATATACTGGGGACAAGAGTCACTCAGACTGCAAATTGTTGTGTCAATACTTTTATGCATTTAGCCTTTCTCTCCATTGCACTTATCTTAGATGTGACTGCTAATGAATGACTCAGGTGTCTTATAGATGTCTTATAGTCTGTTGCTTTTACGCGTGTACTGATGTATTTCAAGGTCAAAGCCCGTACTTCAAAAGTATATGGTGATCTATGAACCTTTGCTCCGAGGCTCTAATCTCTATCTATGGCTGCGCTCATGGTTTTGATACTCATGGCTGGTCTCACACTTTGCTTACCCCCGGAAGCGGCCAAACCATGTCAGGAATGCGATATCCCAGTCTATCCATGTAGTACGAGGTATCGAGCCCGTGAACTCTCCAAGCAATCACCCTCTCACCACGCTCTTCAACTAAACCAAAGTTAGGCTTCATTATCTCCAGGTGAGGACTTACATGTCTCGAAGCATCGGGCATCTCCCAGACTGACATCATAAGTAGCTCATCACCGGTTAGAAGACTCATCAGCTGTACAAATTTGTCATTCGAAACCGTTATGACTTCAATATCGCCAGGCTTCATCAGCTGGCAGCATTGGCGAGTACCTGGCTGGACCTCTTTTGATCTCGATAGCGTTAAAGCTGTCCATGAGGTCCATTTACCTATGAACATGTTGAGGGGGAATGGCTGAGGGGCAGTGTTTGACGGGATCGGATGACGCCTAAAGAGGTGAGAGGTTGCAACCTTGCGGCTCAAGACGAATTCCACAAGATCGTGTGCGATTGACAGCTTGGGATGTGGGTTGACGGTAGCGACCTGGCCGTTCTCATCAGTAGCCTCCCTGCGGACGAAATCCATGGCAGAATCCATGAGCATTTCCTCCTGCTTACGACATTCCGCTTCCTTCACCTCATGACCAATTTCATGTCTGTCAGAATAAGACTCAATGAACGACAAAACATCGAACTCCTTATCTGCCTTAACATCCGGTCGCCGACTTGAAACACCTCGCGGATTCTCCTCAACAGGTTTGACGGAAAGAGAGCTGTGACGGTTCATAATGCAAGATGCTGCTGTAATTTTCGTTTTGTTGTTTTTTTGGTACAGGTAATTCTGTGGTTAGCCAAAAAGATAGAGGTTAGACAAATAACCGGTAGCCCAGGCTCTTAAATATTAAGAGACCCAAGCATTCACGCAATGCGGCGTTCTGTTCTCATGTTCAGCATCATATCTTGAAATTTTCAAAGGGCTTTGTGTAGACAAAGCGTGACGCTATAGACCACTGAACAAGTGCATAATGCTCCAAACATTAGGGGACAAAGCATAGCCAACTACCCAAAGACCTTGAAGACAAGCGATAGTTCGACGAACATGATGCTATCTGAACGATGTAGCTGTTCTGTCAAAGCAAGCGACACTTCCATCGTCGCCCAAACCCGTCTAGCGTGCACTAGGAACTTTTGCATCTTAAGCTTATTCGTATGGTTCATGATCCCTGCATCCAAGCTCTTCATCCACCTTCCAAAACCGTGCAACCTCAAGAAAAAACTGGCAATTGCCCAATTAAAGCCTCTCGGCATTCTTGGTCTCGCGGGGTTATCGTTCTTTGCCAAGATGACCCTCATCTGGTGCAACGTCGATCGGGCTTGGTCACATTTTAGTGCAGTCAAAGTTCAACTCTCGTTGGTGCAAGCAAAAGTGCCTGGCAGTCGTCACCGCTAGCGATAAGGCCTCCACTAAAGAAGTCTGCTGGCAATCATCATAACAGCTTCTTGGCTAGATATAACCTTCCAGAAGCGAAACTGTTTCCGTGAACTTGTGTTCGTCATGATTCCCCGCCACGGATTGGCTTTCTTGGCATTGAGATTGCCTCTAATTGCGTGACTTGTTTGTCCGTATAAATAGAGGCTTTCCGCCTTTGTGCGACTCCCCGCTTTCGTTGATACAACCAGTTCAAGTATCGTACATTGTCAACATGAAGTTCAGCACTGGTGTCGCCACATTGTTGGCGCTGGCTCCCAGCCATGGCATCGCAAAGACTCACAAGTTGGAGTCTAAGAAGATCCAGGCTGACATGAAGACCAAGAAGTAATCAACCCACAATCCTCGAACCAGCGGGAAAGTGTTAACAGCAGGCAGCCTCATGTCGAACCTCGAGGCCTTCAACGACATTGCCTTTGCCAACGGTGGTAACAGAGCCTTTGGTCTTCCCGGATACGACGCTTCAGTGGATTACATCTTCAAGCGTATCTCAAAAGTCAAGACGGCCAAAGTCTGGAAGGAAAACTTCCCCGCGCTCTTTGCATTTGTGGATTCAATTGAGCTGAAAGTTGACGATACTCCCGTCTATGTCTACGGCCTGACCTACTCTCCCTCCACGTCCGCAGAAGGCATCACTGCCGAGATCGCGCTCGGTCCCGAAGGTGCAGCAGGTTGCGACGCTTCATCATATGATGATCTCGACGTCAAGGGTAAGATTGTTCTCGTCCAGCGCTTCCGCTGTCCTACCGGCGGAACTCTTGCTGGAAGAGTGATCCCTGCTGCTGCGGCTGGTGCATCCGCTGTCATCATCTACCATGATCTTACCACGAATGTTACTGCTGGTTCTCTTAGCCAGCCTGATCCTGAGAAGCATGTCCCAGCTGGTTTTATCAACCTTGTCGATGGTGAGAAGATCAAGGAGAGGATTGAGGCTGGCGAGACCGTCACAGCGCATTTTCAGCAGACGCAGACTATTGAGGAGAGGATTACCCAAAACGTTATTGCTGAGACGAAGGGCGGTGATCCTCGTAATGTCATCATGGTTTGTAACCCAATCCAATGAGCAACAGCCGTACTAATGACTACCCAGCTCGGTGCACATCTTGACAGTGTCCAAGCCGGCCCCGGTATCAACGACGACGGTATTTCACCCTGCCGCGTTTCATTATGACTCCACTAACACAGTTAGGCTCCGGCTCATCCCTCATCCTCGAACTCTTCCTCGCCCTATCAAAGTACAAGACCAAGAACAAGATCCGCTTTGCATGGTGGGGTGCCGAGGAAAACGGTCTGCTTGGCAGCAAGCACTACACCTCCACCCTCCCCGCCAAGGACGTCAACGACCTTCTCGTCTATCTCAACTTTGACATGGTTTCCAAGGGTTTCTTCGGTGTCGCTGACACAGATGGAAGTTCTCATGGATCAAAAGCTCCAAAGGGCTCCGAGGTCACGGAGAAGATCTTTACAGAGTACTTTGAGAGCCAGGGTATTGAGGTTACGCCTGCTGTTTTGACGAATGGCAGTGACTATGCACCTTTCTGGCAGAACTTGAACAAGCCTTTTGGATTCTTGCATACTGTAGGTGAAGTTATTCGATTGTAACATTAAAACTAATGAAAGTTTAGGGCACGGCTGTTGCACAGGATCCTTGCTACCATCAGGCTTGTGACACCATTGACAACCCCGATTCCAAGACTCTCACTATCAACGCCAAGGTAAGCCTTCTACTCAGGTTCTCCTACTCATGACTCTGACATAAGTAGGCTGCTGCACACATTCTGGCCGTCCTCGACGACAGAGGAACAAAGCTCATCCCCAAGACTAAGACGACTGCGGCTTCGTTGCAGGGGCTCCAGGAACGAAGTGTTGGCCCTGATCTGGCTCAAATTGACGAGCTTGAGGCGATGGGTATTCGACACTTGGGATGCGGTATTCACGAGATCTAGAAACTTAGATCGTACAGTTAGATCGATTTAGAAAATACGTGATGAGTTATGAAGAGTACTTTGTCGATAGAGGAAAGCAATCTGAACGCATCCGACAGATGAATTCATTCGCCCGTGAACGTGTCAACAGACCTCCACTTCCAATTCCTAAACCTCTCATAAGACATTGGGTCAGTGCCCCAATAGTGACATATGTCCTCCGCCGTCAACATCCTCCAATCCCTTTCAAACTCAGGCGGTCTCGGCGCCGACGTATCAACTCCTTCATCCCACGCTATCGCATCTTTTCTCTTGGCCCAGTCTTCACCCGTAACTTTACAGCCTTTATTACGCTTACATCTCTGCCCACAGGATTCACACTTATAGTTCTTCCAATCTTCTGCGTGATCGGCTTTCCAAGCGTCGGATTTGCCGTGGGGGTATGAACATGATCTCCTAGTATGGCCCATCTTGTTCTTGAGTCTATTATCGTAGTACCGTTGTGAGAGTTCTTGAGTGTTGTAGCGTTGAGGATGGCCATGGCGAAGGGAGTCGCGATAGAGTACGTCTGTTGTTATCCAACTGCTTGAACCTCTTTCTAGATATGTCTCGAGAACGTAGTCACTTTTAGTGAGCATCACTCCATCGCATATGTCTTCTGTATCAAACTCTCTCGGCATGGATGAGTTGACGACCGTGACCTTCACCCACTCTACTTCAAGCTTTTGGAGGAGATCTTTGTTTGCTGGATCCTTCGTCTGTGCCTCGCAAAGGAAAACTTCAAAGTCATCGCGAGACATCCTCCAACTATCGGGCTTGGAGTTCTCCAGAAGCCATTCAAGCACAAAAGCGTCGAAAGGATTGGAATGACCGATGATGTAGTGGTGACGGAGACCAGGCGGAGATGAGCTGCGAAGTCGTGGAGCACCAGTTCCAGCAGGGTCGTTATGAACTTTCTGGCCGACCCATGACCATAGAAACATTCTGAGATTGGCCCAACAGCTTTCGTAATATTCTCTTTCCTTGTCTTTGTCAATCATGGTTCGTATGTAGGCGATTCTTGTTGTTGCCGGGGGAGCCGTCATGTCTTCCATTGCTGCTTGAACAAGTCGATTCGGTTATCCGATGGAATTGAAGATCAACGCCTTGGAGGGTAAAACAGTTTATGGAAGGACAAGACTCAATGTTGGTGATCTATTGGTTCAACGTCGCTAACAATCTTGGACAAGTGGTTTTTATCGCTGCCAGGCGAAATATTAAAGATGAAGTCGGCAAGTGACTCACCGCGAATCGTACCATTTCAAATACGAAACAGACCTGGTTTTGGTGTTTAGATCATTAATAAAGTAGCTCCAAGTAGCTGCCAGCATGAATCAAGTGCTGAAGTGACCTTGGAGGAACCCGCTCCAAACCCGACGCTAAAATAGTCGCTAATCTTTGTCATGCCTCTGTCAGACTTCTTCCAGCATTTTATGATAGTAATTCACTTGGATCCAACAACAGGGTCAGTTTTTAGATATCCCTGTGGTGGAAGTGATTGATGTTCTATCTCTGGGTATTCGTACACTTCATGTCTTCTACAATCTACGACCAATCCTTTTACTGAAACTTGGTGTCCTCAGCCTTTTCATAAGCATAAGGAACACTAGGCGTCGTCCATCGCGGTGTCACTTCGTCATCGCTCAAGCTAACAACAGGCTTCAAGATACTCAACTTCTTTCCATCAAAAGCGCTTGTCTCAAAGCTCTGGTACCATCCACCATCTTCTGCCAACTCTTTACCAAGGACTCTCTTCCAACCACCCCAAACCGTCATCAGAAGATCAAGAACATGATGTGATCCTCTCATCTCGGCCCACTGGAAATGCTTAGCACACTCGGCAACTGTTTCGGGTGAATAGAGGCCGACATCAGCTCGAAGAGCGAACGCGTTGACTGCGACGAGGGATGCGTGAACGGCGTAGCTTCCGCCCTTGATGGCGCGATCGCGAAGCGCGAGAAGAGTACCTACTGCGCCAAGGGCGCCTGTGGTCATGTCGCTAATTGGTAGCGAAGGTAGAACAGCTTCGTTGTTGGGCAAGTTAAGAGAACGGCCAGTGACATATGCTGATCCAGCAGCCGCATCAGCGATTTGTTGCCAACCGGGCCTCTCAGCATAATAGCCATCGGGTCCATAGCAATTCTCCGAGACGTGAACAATACCACGACCTCGTTCTCCAGCCATCTTGAGGATGTCGTTCAATCCAAGGCCAAACTTGGGCATCTTATTCATACGGAAGCCTTGGATGAATACATCTGCATCGGCGATAAGAGACTTGACGATAGCTGCATCCTCAGGCTTCCGCAGATCAATAGCGATAGTGCGCTTTCCAGCGTTAAGAGTAAGTTGCATAATGTTGATATCAGGTAGGTGAGGGGGATTGACCCGGATAACATTAGCGCCGAAGCTGGAAAGAATCGTGCCGATCTGAGGGCCAGCGATAACACGAGTCATCTCAACGACCTTGATACCCGCCAACGGGCGCTTGTCGGCTGGATCAAGAGGAGGGAAGGCAACGGGAGGTGTAGGAATAGCTTGAGGTTGAGCCTTGACGTTGATGAGGGGATGAGCAGCGAGGGACTTGCCCATCTCGCTTTCATTCCATTGCTTGGGTGTGAAGCAAATACTGCCGCAATTGCCGTTGACAAGGTTTGTAAACTCAAGCTTTTCAGGTGAGATCGTGCTTGTGAACTTTGCGATGTGCGCGGCTGCTTCTTCGTTGGAGGTGATGGCATCAGATGGGTCCACGCCGATAGACTTCAGAACTGGCTCCGCATTCATGGAGCCATGAAGTGAATACCAAACATCGGGATCAGAGGTAGGATAAAGCCCTGTGGTGCGGAATTTTAGAGGTGTATCAACCCATCCTCGCTCCCAATCTGGTAGCAACTTCTTCAGCTCTCCAGACTTGGCCAATGCAAGGACATCCTTGCCATCAACATATGCAGTAGCGATGTTGCCAAACCAAAGTCCGACGTGGGTAGTATTGACAGTAACTTTTTGCTCCTTATCCTCGAGACCTCGGAGAGTAAGGATCTCGTCAGCTACTACACCAGCCATGGCGTGGAGAGCGGCAGCTACTGAGACAGCCTTGATAGGACCGGAGATGACTGGGAACTCATCGCCGGTGAATCTGACTTTCGAAAGGATGCATTCGTCTTGGGTGAAGCCAGGAGTTTGAGAGGTGATGAGACGGAAGATGCGTTGTGTGTCTTGAGGAACGGGGACGAATGTGCGGTCAGTATGAGTACCGGGACCGTATACATCACGGATTCTGGGTTCTTGTGACATATTTGTAATGGTTGCGAGATTATGGTGTTTCCAAGAGTAATAAGTGAGACCGTTCAAGATACAGATTGGGGAGGTAGCTTGGACTATAGTCGGATGCTCAACTTCTTTTACTTGAGAATGATAAAGTCGGTGAAATGACAAGTTCTCGATCGCAAATCTTCAAACATCAAAGATCCCATTTTTCAACTCCACAAGAATCATGCATCGTCATCATCTCCATAACCGGCCCCTAATCTGCACTTCGCAGACCTTGAGCTCGGCGGTTTTAAACGCGAGCGCGAGCGGAAATCGGACATAGGAAAAGTAAGTGGAATTCCATCTCCACGCAATTGTAACATGAGGCTCAAAAAACCGCCACGAGAAAAGACATTTCCAAGGACGAGAAGCTGATTTGTTGTGTTTTCTCCACGATGACGCAGAGACGGAACGGAAGAGTGGAGAAACGCGGACCCTTCCGCACGAGAAGAAATTTGGAAAGTTTCTGGAAGCTGAAACGAAGAAATCGATGAGACAAATCCGTGAAAATTGGATACTCGAGGACCGGCCCGAGTTTTACAGGTTGGACCAATTCAAGTGCCGATGTGACGTTGATGACATTCGATGCCGAAGCACGGCCGAGATGCAAAACGAAGTTATCTGACATCTATTGGGCTCCAATGACACCAGTAATAGTTTCTGAAAG
This sequence comes from Fusarium tupiense, assembly GCA_013364945.1. Lineage (NCBI taxonomy): Eukaryota > Fungi > Ascomycota > Sordariomycetes > Hypocreales > Nectriaceae > Fusarium > Fusarium tupiense. The sequence goes on from JABEEO010000100.1 coordinate 11,135, forward strand.
TGAATCTTACCGTCAGAATCCAAACCTAGTCTTATTCTCTATTGTGACATTTTTCGTCCCCTGAAATCCAGTCCCGAAGAGTTGCCATGAGTACCTCGTCCACGCACCATCGATTCCGACCGTTTCCTTTTCTGGTACCCAACCATCGTCTAGTTGATCCATTCCGAAGGCCCAATTTGGATTCTCCCAAGGATAAGACTTGTCAACTATATAACTGATACACTGCATTCGTCTTTTCCTTCGTTCGCGCCTTGCAGGTATCTCTGGGCCAATACTGGGTCCCTGGTGGCGCAGAACTCAATGCCTGCAGGTTTGGAGACGTTTCTGTGAACATTCTCACTAGCCATTCACCCAAGCCCGTTACTCCTGAGATTGGCAACACATTCGTGGTCTCTCGCCGCTTCGTTACTTGGCCATTGATCCTTCCAATTGCTATAACCCATGATGAACTTCTTGAGGCCTTTCATACATCCTCTCTAGGCTTCAAGGACATGAAGCCACCTGAGGTCATACTCTTTGATCATAGAAGGAACATCACTGGTCAAAAGGTTGCGTTGACGGGCGTTGTATAAAATAGGACTGTGATAAGATAGAGTTCCTCCAGACCGCCGCTTGCATTGCTCTCTCTGATAGTTGCGATCCAGTCAATTTGTAGCTTATCCATAAAGAATCTCCCAAGAGCTAGAACCTTAAGCTGAGGCAACGTTCCAATTTCATGGAGATCCATTCCCGGGAACTAGCGCCAGTATTTGGTGTAGTATAAAGGGATAGAGTTATGAGATGATCCCCTACACTTGGTGGTAGCCAAGTCGAGTGTAGCTTCTGCTGGAATTCATGCCTTTCTTGGGGAAAGTAAGTCTAATTTGGGACCTATGATGCTCTCTAGTAATTAACAGCTTCAATTCCTGCAAGTGAGATAGACGGAGTAGTTTGGTGTCAAGCATTTGAACAAGTCAGATTGGGATCATGATAATCGGCCAAGTTCGAAATTGTGAGCTCTTCAAGATGCTTTGCACACCCAGCGACGAATTCTGGGTCATTATCTCAACATCTAGGTTCGAAACAACGAATATTTGCCGTCTCATCGATTTCGACATCTTTTGCACGTGAGCAAGATCTCACGATACAGTGAGAGACAGTATCAAGGATTTTATGCTGGAACGGCCAACCGTCCCATGGCCTTGCTGGTTGTTCTTCTCTACTGTCATTCCCGCGAGATTCAGTGGACCTTAAGTGCAGGCTAGTGCGTTTATAAATGTAGTGGGTGTAGGGAAGGATGTCAAAGAAGCCACTGGATAATTCTTAGGTATCTTTCGAGGTGGTTTCCCATAGGCCAATATTCGTGTCAACGGTAATCTCCCTCGTGTAGCTCCGCCGATGGGGTGAATTGCGGAAAAGGCGTGACAATTCTAAAAAGTCTAAGATGAAAGACCCTGAAAATGAATGGAGTCGCTGTATCATGTAATTGATGAGTGGCTAACCTCAAGCGAAGCAGGTCGGGTTTCGGCAGAGTCAATCATATTAATGTGACGATCTCTGGCGGAAGAGGAAGGTCGCTTTGATGTTCGGTCTCCATTGTCGAATACGAAGGTCTTTCTGGTTCCAGAATGTGATCATGATGCAGATGCAAATGCAAATGCAACTGTGTCCGAGCTGAGGTTATTGACCTAGTGAAACTTTGGCTGGAGCCACTTTTATATGAAATTGACCATTAGCTCACTATAATTCATGAAATGCGTATGAATAATATGTAAGGCATTTGGGAAACATATGACCGGAACATTTTACAGTCGTAGATCATATCAAATAATCACCGAGTGAAGAAAAAGTAACACGAATGGGTCGGTTTTGCAGCGTGGTTGAGGATCGGCGCCTAAAATGAAGCATATGCTGTTTTGACCTTCGGGATACGACATTGACGATGATGGTCTATGCTGAGACAAATAGCTGCAGCGCTGCAGATACGTAATTAAATGTCACATATACGAGCTTTATAATATGTCTGCGGCTTATGAAGCATTACAAACTTGTTACGAAAGAGGAATGGTCCATAAAACCCATATCCCGTTGGCGGCCGAACCATACAGGGAACATACGATAGCCTCATTCCTGTGATGATCCAAAGCACTTTTGCCGCAGGATTAGAATTTACGACGTCTACCGTGGCTTTGAGGCCAAACCTCTGGGCGAAATGCCGAGGATAGCGTTGATGGCATATTTCTCTTCACATGTGTATCGACAACTCAGAGAGTCAGAGAGAGAGGGAGTTATGTATAAATAAAGTGGTGTTTCCGGCCAAGAATTCAACTCCTCAACTCACAACAGTCTCTATCATCTCACAAAAGCCTCAAAGCTCATCAGATTCCACCAAATCCTCCACAACTTACTCAGAGCCAATTTCGAGTAAGAAATCCTGCCAACCCAAGATACCCTCTACTAACAAATCCGATTTAGAATGCATTTCACCACTCTCCTCGCTTCTGCTGCTCTTGCCCTTGGTGTCTCTGCCGAGGGCATCAACTGCCACGGCAGCAGCAACTGTGCCAACGTCGGTTTCAAGTTGACTGGCCTCCTCCAAACCGCCCAGAAACTGAACGACAACAAGTGGTACTACAACGGCCAGCACATCGCTTGCTGGCAGTCAGTCGGCGGAACCGGATTCTGTGCTTTCCTCCAGAACACCGGTGGCCTGCCTGGCAAGGACATCAAGAGGCTGCTCCAGGAACTGGTCAACCATGGTTGCGCCAAGTGTGGCAGCGTTCCTGCGTTCTATCCTAGTGACAACGATATCAAGTCTCACGGAATGCTCACTGTCAACTACGTTGCTAAGCCGAACTGCAACGGAATCTGCTAGAGACTGGACGGGTGAATGTAGCTGTCATCGGCAATGGCTCACGAAAGTTACCTCGCTGCACGTGCTTCTGAGATGTTCATTATCAAGCCCATACAAAGACCACCGTTCAATTCATTTTTAGTTTAGCTATCTAGACTATCCTATCTTTCATAGAAAATTACCAACGATTTTCCTGCATAAATGCTATTAGCTCTAACTTCTTGAAAGATATACAATCATTACAATCAGATACCTGCCAATGGGCCCCTTCACCCATAATTATATACTGGGAGACTGTCTGATACCATTAGTATGATGAGTGCAGATGACACACCTACTTATTTGTATTTATGACGTACATGCATGCCTAATGTGAGATCTCCCTTGGTTGATCCTAAAGGGATCGCATTGAATAGGCTGTTAGAATGCTGGACATGTTGATCAAGTTCAGTACGCGTCCATTGCTAAATAGCCTCAAAGCTTGATGGCAAAACAACCAATACTTATCAACCTCGTGACTCATCACCAAAATCATATCAGCCAGAAAAACTTATTTTCACCAGGCAGCAGCATGGTGCAGACACAGTGAAAACTAAATAATAGACATTAGGCGCTGTCTCTTTCGTGTTTGGGGACACTGCTCAATGTGTTTCTTTAGCCTCATGGCTAGAGATACCGCTACGGCCTTTTTTGTTTTTTTTACTATTCTATGGTGCGCATGTTCGAATCTCTTTGGGTTCAGGTCCCAAACACGCTCGAACATTGCTGGTTAGAATCGAGTCCAACCTGGGTGAGGGGACAATGCAGGTGCAGACCCTTGCACTTGGAGTAAACTCCGAGTAGAATTCCACTTCGTTCTGCGTTAAGGATAGATTAGTAGTCACACCTCTTCATTTACGAACCTTTTTTCTGTTGTGACCTGATGTGAACCAGAGGAGGCTGCCAAAATGTCTTGGTAATAATTGTTGATTAACAGACATAGGCCTATGGTAAAATGAGACTCGGATTCGAGCTGATGTGATTGTTGTGGTGGTGAAATGACTCATGAGGTTGACTTATGAATCACTGGGGAGACGTTGAAGTAATTGCGTGATGCCCAAGAGTCATCTCATAGAGTTGATGTTTTTGGAGAAGATAGGATATGTAGGCTCAGAGTCGCTCCGGGGCCATTGCTAATAGCATGATGTCCATGGCTAGGATTTGTCGGGTCGTCATTACATGGTCGAGACAACCGTGTGTTAGTATAGTCATCATGAACTTTACTCGTTCCTTGAATAGGCTGGCAGCCAGCTCAGGGGTCATGCCCCATCAATCAAGTTGACCAACAACTTGACACATCTCTAGGGAGTACCGTGCCAGACTCGTCAGCTGCCACGTAACCACAATCTGACTTAAAGAGAACAGTCAGGAAGAGGCTGAGCCCGGTAACAATCAATGGATAACCAGGGGTATTAGATCTCTATTGCTAGGCTCGAAATTATAGTCTGGCAAGCGCTGGGTATTCACCAGCCACAGCCTCCTTGATGACTATTTCCATGTTGTTCCTATCGCGGATAGCAGCCTCCCTCCAACGGTCTATACCGTTCATTGTCGAGCCTCATCTAGAGTTCGCTCAATCAGGCTCGACGTTCTCTGCTATTACTAGATGACTTGTTTCTCTGGTCTGTTCATGTCTGCGTATCAACTTCAGTGATTGTATATACATTAGAAACCTTCAGTGCTCTCTTTGTGGTCTGATCACCCTCCTTCCCAGTGACGCTCTGTATCTCTTGCAATATGCACTATGCACCGAAACACTAAAGGTCTGTTTCTCGATTCCACGGCGTTTTCGAAGAAATCAGCTTGACTTTGGACTCTGAGGAATAGTCTATCTTTTTCTGGATCACAGAGCTTTTCTCTAATGCTGCTCTTCTGTAAGGTTGCTGTATCCTCGGTTTCTCTTCTAGAATAGCATAATACCCTTCGTATTAAGCTTCGAGCTATTGTTTTGCTAAATAACTTTCCAGCTGTATCTCTATTGAGCGATACGTGAGTTGGAGACGATAGTGGGCATATAATGCAGCGTCTCCTACTACTTAATGGCCTCGCGAACGTGACCCTATGACTTTCTTCGCCGCTTTCAGCGATGCTACATGCCGATGTATGTAATATTTTTCTCGGACTAGAGCGAGCCGCCAAGGGGTTGATGGAGCCGTGGAAGAAGGACGCTGCCGTCGTAGTCCATTCCGTGACAAGATCGATCCATGGATATTAGTCGCGATGTCCCGGCCAAATCTATTAAGTAATCGGCAAGGTTTGGTAGTGAAAAGGTTTGGTTAACCCTAGGTAAAGACGCCTGGTTGTGTCTTGACGATGTCGGCGTGTATTGAACGAGCTCGGCAATCCTGGGAAGTCTTTTCTCACTTCGAAGTGGCAGCTGATTCTGGATCGGGGCCAACTCTAATTCCGGGTTCTTTGCGACACGAGACTCCAAGGATGGTGGGTGCGCCGAACGATGGTGACCTTCTAGAACGACGACGCTTTGGGTACGCCTAGGCAATGGAGGTTGTTCTTGAGAAAGCGTCGGGGGTAGTGAAGGCGTGTAGCAGATAGTCGGAGGCGGCGAGTCATCAAGCTCAAAAACCTCGATGGTAGTCTTGTCTTGGTGCCGTTTTTTCGTTGAGATTCTGGGCTCGACGGGTGCATAGCCATCACAGACCACCCCATGGACGAGACAGCGACGACAATGAGGACGACGTTCATCGCATTTGATATGTCGGATCCTATCTAGTAAGCAATCTGTTCTCCTCGGACGACCCCGAAACGAATCGAAGTCGATGGGCACGTAAGCTCACTTGCTGCAGCGATCCTGTTAGCAGAGGGTTCCGGAGAGCACAGCACTGCCTTTGACTAACCATGTTTTGCAGCCTGTTCGGACTTTGCGCGCAGATGCACGTCTGTACTTGGGCTTGGCACTCTCAGAAGCGTCCGTCTTGGCTGTCATTCTACTTTGGCTGATGTCGCGCAACAAGGAAGAAGTCGAAAAAAGCGGGATGCTATAAGGCAAGTCTGAAGTTCATGCATGCTACATGACATGACTCAAGCAGCCCATTAGCGGAGTGTCGTTGATAAGCCGGATCAAAAGTGGGATGGGATCAAGGGATGTGGGTTCTTCCCGATAGAAAATTACGCGTCAAAACAATCAGCCAGTAAGGGCCACGTCAGCTGAATTCGGCTTCGTAACGAATCATGAGTCAAGTGAATTCTTCTATGTATGTATGTATGTATGGACAATCAGCTGGAATTCCTGCAATACGAGTATACGAGGAGTATACGCAATAGCTAGATATTAAATAGAGATTGACCCCGGATACAGATTGACTCCGGCCCGCAGCCAGACACAGCCCACAAGGTTTCCGCCGGTCAATGCTCCAAGGCTAGTCGATGCAACGTAAGACCCTAGCGCACCATGAACGGCGACAACAACTAAGATTAAGCATCTAACGTAGATCCATAATCTTTATAAGCAGGGTTTCCCGATGAAATCCGATAACAGGACCTGCAACATTAGCTGCAGAGGCAATGAAGGAAAACTATCTCAAGGTAAGTCAGGCTAGGTAAAGTAGCACCGCTAGATGTTGGCTCAGTTCAAATTCCTGCGTTATTCACTGGTGTTTGTGGATTCCTATCTACAGTCTTTTGTTCGTCGCGTCTAAGGGATGGCAGGGCGACCAGTCTATCCTTATTAGTCCCAAGACGCTCACAGCACAAGGCGGGTCCGGTCCTTCTCATCACGGGAAACCCGGCAGAGCGGCCGAGTTCATGATGCAGGCTTTGTCTCGCGGCGCGAAGTCGGCTCCGACTGTCCTCGTAAGCCCGGCGCGTGGATCCGTACCCACTCGATCTCCCATGGCAATGCTATGATGAAATTCCACGACTTTTGGACTCCTCAAAATGAAGACATGCCTTCCATTAAGGACCACGATTCTTGAGTTCTCGGGCATGAATCAGAATATTTGCGTGCAATCAACACAGCTGCACGCAAATCTCGACTGATCCTTCCAATTCACATCCTATCATCATGCAATCCTTCAGCTTACCCCGTCTTTATAGCTCCGACACAGACTTGTCCGATTTTCCCAATCCTGAATGTCGCATGCATCCTATCATACTATACAGTCGGAAGCGATCTTTGGACCGTCCATGATCAGATGGAAAACTAAGCCGGATGGCATCACAATTAATCAGCAAAATAGCTTCATGTATCAGACAAACATGGCTTTCACCTTCAAATACAATGATAGCTCCATTCAGCGCTGAAAATTAGACGGCTCCGTAAGAACAAATGTTATGGGCATTGGTACTCTCGGTGTTTATACCACGAAGCAAATTGCTCTTGCGCGACAGAGTCGGAAGTTGTACTGGTGCGATAGAGAGGAAATGAAGGTCATACCCTGTAATCTTGATGATTCCGACGTTGAGGTCTTAGTGTCAACTAGCTTAAGTGCAGAGGACAGAAGAGATATGTGCCGTTGGTGCGCTGGTATTACGGTAGATGAGCCGAAGGAGTACTTCTACTGGTCACAAAAAGGTCCAGCAAAAAAAATCTCAAGGGCGTATCTTTCGAGCCAAAATTGATAGCTCAACACAAGTCGAGACAGTTTTTGACGAACTCCCCGATTCTATTGACTTGGAATTCGACGAGAGAACACAAGCTTTGTACTGAAAAGATCTTGGTGATCCTCCATCTGAAATTTCACTGAATCGTGCCTTTATCGTGGATCTTGGCGCCGCGCCTAAGTCGGAGGTTCTAGCTAGGCGACTACATGTGGTTGGTCTTCTGATGGATACGAATACTGCAACGGTGTATGTGACGGATGTCAGGAGGCGTATATGCTGTCGACCTGAAGACGAAGCCAAAGACAGTGCTGTTTCCTGAGCTGGGAAATATCACAGGTATCGCGTTGGCGCGAAGAATGGATGGACGATGTAAGCTAATAGACTGTTAATCAATCGCAATACCCATTTTTCCCACGATGAGTTCAAGTTCGCATGCGTGTGGTGTGATCTGTCCGAATCAATAGTGAACCAATATGACTGTGATAAGGTTTAGAGGTTAAAAGAGGCTTCAGCCTCAAGGGCACAAAGGTAAAGAACACTGTGGTCAAGCTGGACGATCTATTTGTTGGGAGGCAAATCAAAGCAACTAGAGCCAATATCAAAAGCTAAACCTTTGTCTGTATACAGGCGATTAACATAGAGTAAGGTTCTAGTATTGCACGTTAAATTGGATAAATTAAAGTATGTTAAGCTGTCGTTCAATCAACAACCTCCAGTCCCGAAAGTATAGTAGTGTATGTAAAAGTAACAGTGCGTTGATATGAAAAGACTTCCGTCAAGTTATGGTAGAAAAGTTGACGCAAAAATATATAATAAAGCCAGTCCAAACCATTCGCCATGAATTTCTTCTCACCGAGTCTTAATTCATTGCTCATTCTTCTTCTCTTAGCCTGCCGCACTATTATCTCGACGTATAACTTAAAAAAGATCGATCAAAATGCCACGAAAAGCTCAAGGTATCGCACGCCAGTCGACAAATCTCACCGAAGAAGTAGAGATAGTAGTCTCACTTCCCAACGGCTCAGAAAGAGCTGGCATCCCTCCACCTGACACAGAACCCGAAACGTCGATACGAACCGTTCGGGTACCTGAAATTCAGGCATTACCAGCGGGTGTACCCCCTTGCCCGACAGCGCTCGAGACCGAAGACTACTACGGTCTCTGGCTCAACAAACCCCGACTCCTCGCGCGATCAAACTACCCCGAGGATCAGTGGTCGGGCCTATGCAACGACTGGTCACGTGCCGAAGATTCCCATCCATTCAGACGTCTATGGTCAGATCCGGAGGGAATCATCCAGAAGGAACTGGCTGGTGCGCTGGAGTATACGAAGTGGAAATTCTTTGAGCCCTGTCGCATCGGAAGCGCACAGCAAGAGAGTCAGGTGAAACTCCTGATTGTTGTCGAGGCCGAATCTACGACTTGGTCTCATGCCTGGGTAGTCGCCAGGATGTGTAGGGATATCTTGAGGGGTTACGACATTACGGATGTCGAGGTTGAGGTTCAGGAGTGTGCCGGTTGTTGGGTTATCACGAGGATACGGGAGTCAGTGGGACCCGAGGTGATTGTACAAGATTGTCCTTTTTGTTAACAGATACCTTGTCATTCATGCCTTTGCACTGCCTGACTGGTTTCGAAGTCAGAGTGACCAAACATAGCTTTATTGTTGTTGTTAATTATAGAGAAACATCACCCCAAATTGGTTTGACGTTGACTTGGCGAAGCTTATCGTGTCATCTTGTGCGCTATTGGTTGAAACGTTGCTCAAAGAAAGGGCTGAAGATGACAAGAAAATAGTGGGTCAAGTCAACCTTACATGATGCCTCAGACTCATCGTCTCCAACGTTGACATGACCTCTCTGCAAGCGAATTGCCCGCCAACATGGAACACACTGACAAAGAGACCGGCGTCAATGATGGTACTAGCGAATTTCCAAGGGAATTACCTGACTTTAGCCAGCTGCTAGATCTAGACCAGCCCGACTTTTCTGGTCTTGACTTAGCCTCCTTTCAGTCCCCGTTCAGTAATGGAGTTGATCCTCAATTATTACACCCAGTCTCGGGCTTTGGAGGCAGCTCAGAAGTCAACTCAATATCATTATGCGGGCCCACTGAGGCTCTGGCTCCTAATTCATCAAGCGTGCAAGCTGGGCCAAACACCATCACAACCCCGCCGCCCAAGGCTGGAAAGCGACTCTCTCTCAACTCAGTCCGCATTCTCAACAAATGGCTCTCGAATCATACACATCACCCTTATCCCAGTGTCCGAGATGTCGAAGCGATCGAGAGGCAGACGGGCTTGACTCGACAACAAATCCTTAATTGGTTCGCCAACGCTCGACGTAGGAAGAAGTTCAACCCACCAGAAACTACGGATGCAAATTCTGCAGAAGCTAGCCCCCGAGACATCCCCCTACGTCGACCGCCTACGCCCATCTTCCAACAAAGTCCACTCGAGCGATGGGAGAACTCACCGCCCGAAGATGAGCCATCCACCATGGCCGCTATTGCAAGGGCGGTTTCAGGCGCAAATGGTTCCATTGACCAACCGCGTGGTGCAAGAACGAGGCATGGCAGGGCACCATCGTCGGCTGGTACCTGGGCAACAACCAACACCTCTGATTCAAGTCGAAGCTCGCAAGCCTCGGGCTACTCACATACATCCAACCGGTCACTCAATAGGGTCATCAAAAAGCGTCGACGAGGAGGTCTACGGACCAGGAATGATGAAAATAGAGGTCTCTCTGTTGTTTGCCATCGCTTTCAGTGTACGTTTTGCACTGAGACGTTCAAGTTGAAGCATACATGGTCCAGACACGAAAAGACGCAACACCTGTCCCTTGAACAATGGGAGTGTTCTCCTCTTGGTCCAACAGCTCTCAACGAGGATTCTGAGACCGTCTGTGTTTATTGCGGCTTAAGGGACCCAGACGAATCTCACTTCGAGGAGCATAATCATGACCTGTGCCATAAACGTGAAAGAGGAGAGCGGGTATTCTATAGGAAGGATCATCTACGGCAGCATCTTCGTCTCGTCCACGGATCGCAATTTATGAAGTGGCCAATGGAGGAATGGAAGTCTAGGCATGAGGATGTCATATCACGCTGTGGCTTCTGTAATTATACCATGACGACCTGGTCAGAGCGGGTGAATCATCTTGCAGAGCACTTTAAGGAGGGCAGGACTATGGCAGATTGGAAAGGGAACTGGGGATTTGATGCTGCGACGCTCGATATGGTAGAGAATCACATGCCCCCATGTAAGTGAATAACTACAAGCCCAAGCATCTTACTCACGATTGAGCAGATCTCATTGATTACGAGCGCAACTCGCCTCTTCCGTTCTCTACGCAACAGGGTGCACCGTATAGTTCAACAAGCGCCTTCGAATTACTACAACTGGAGCTCGACTACTTCTACTCCAATTATACAGACATAAATCACTGTATCCCCTCCGAGGAGACTCTGCATCTTGAAGCTTGCGGCATCATATTCGGCGCGGAAATGAACTACCAGCACCCCTCAGCAGCATCATCATGGCTTCGCGATCTTGTAATGAGCACACCGGATGTCGTTAACAAAGCACGAATGACGCCTATGAAGAGTGCAGCCAGGTCTCGATTCTCAGAGCTGAAGATTCATAGTAAGAAAGACATATTTGAGGACTGTAAGCTTGAGACGTCACTACGGCAGTATGTTGACATGCTGCAATTGCTGAACCTCGAGATTGAAGATGTCGAGTTGCAAAAGGAGGCTTGCTCGATCATCAACCATATGACTGATGTTTCGCCTATGTTTAGTCAGTTGTTGATTGGTTTGGTCTATAAGTCAACGGGCTGGTTGCCTTCGTTTCGGGAGAGGGTAGGACTGCCGCCGTCTGAAGTTGTTTCATCAAACGCGCAAGAAGGCATCGTTCCTCCTCTACTGTCCTCCAACGGTCTCCCTGTCATATCCAATAATGACCTTGAGCATTGGAGTCCACCGAGCGGTCCCAACTCACCACCTATACATATGGGACAGAAGATCGTGTCACTGAACGACGGCAACATGTACAGAGGTCTGACCAGAGACTTGACCCGCTACGTCGCCAGAACCATCTCACCTCTGAATCCAACAAGTCACATCCCAACTGACGAAGAACTGCAATATCAAGCACGATGGATCATGTACGACAGGTAAGAATCACAATTTTCTCACGCAAACCTCCACTGACCTAGTTTCCAGCCACGACGTATGGAATCAGACTCCGGCGGATAATCTAGATTGGCTCACCGAGTTCAAGAGAGACTCTGGCTTTTTCTAGTTCTCGCCAAGATCGATAGTTTCATTCGAATATGAACCATAGTGGACATCAGGGCTGATGATTGCTTTAAATCGCTCACACCTTTCCGGCCTTGTTTAGTGTTGAACCGAGAGACTGGATATGCCAAGCCGAATTCCCCGATAAATAAACCTCTTTTGGCCTCGTTTGGCAGGGTAGACTCAGTCAGCGGCCGACCCTTGAAAGAAGTCCCACCTGGTCGTAAAAAATTACTTATCCGCGTAAAGAGAATTCCACCTGCAAATAAGCATATTTCCAAGGCAAAAAGTCTCATGATGTTTCAAGACCAAGAGCCCTCTAAGACTCGACATACAAACGTCCACTGTGACCGGCACGACTAATAAAAAACCCTCAATAATACGCTCATATTCACCCTCTCCTTTTAAACTCAAAGCCTCCAAGATGCTACAGTCTTTTGGCAGAAACAAGTCTAGATCACCTACCATCACCAGCTCAGGGTCCACTCAGCACTAAGCCATTTTTGATCCTACGCCGCCGAAATACGACGTTAGCTTCGGCAGTTCAACCAAACTTTATGGGCAATGCTACCCCCAGGCCAAGACGAGAAATTTTGCTTGTTTATCTTATAAATCTGATAATCAGAGTGGAGAACGTGAGGAGGAGTAACTGATTGATAAGTCTGACCATTTCTCTCTTGTTGGTTTGGCTTTGACTGCTGATCTCAACGTCCTGGTAATTTCGTTTCCTGATCAGAATGGCTGAAAAGGTTGGACTTGGCGAAAGCCCTCGCAGTGAGTGTGCATTACGATGTGTTTGAGAAATGTACTGATGGTGTTTAGCGTTCTTTCTGGGAGCGGCGGCAAAGTCGAAGGAAGAGAGACGCCTTGTCAGAAAGCTAGGTTTGTTCATTTATAGCCGCTTGTATTTGTAGATGCTGACATTTGGCAGATTTCTTTATTATGGTATGCTGGCAAAGCACTTGATCATGTACATCGACGATACTGACAGAATTAGACCTACTGCTGTCTCAGCTACTTCTTTAACTTCCTTGGTAAGACAAATTCTCATGATGCAGCAGACCATCCAACTGACCAATGATACATAGATCGTGCGGCATTCGCAAACGCCTATGTAAGCTCCACTATACCAACCTGCTGGCAGGTATACTGATGATCCAGGTCGCTGGTCTTCGTGAATCTCTCAACATGACTGGCCACGATTACAATAATGTTCTTTCTGTCACCACCGCAGGGTACGTCTTGTGGACCATATCAAAAGCGACTACTTACCATGACTAGAATGGCCATTGGTCAACTTCCTCACGGCATCATCATCCAGAAGGTCGCACCTCGAATCTGGTTTCCATCCATGGTCGTCATCTGGGCTGGTCTGACTGTAGGCTAGCTGCATATCCTCACTATCAAAATCACCAATTGACATATCACAGATGGCTAGTGCCGCTGCCAAGACTGTTACTCAACTATGTGTCATCAGATTCTTCCTCGGTTTGGCTGAAGCCAGTACTTATGCGGGAACTATTTACATCATCGGAGCATGGTACAAGCCTGAAGAGATTTCCAAGAGAACTGCCCTCTTTACTGCCTCAGGCCAAGTCGGTACCATGTTTGCTGGCGTCATGATGACGGCCATTCATAAGGGTATGAGAGGCATGTCCGGCCTTCAAGGATGGCAGTGGGTGTTTTTGATCGGTAAGTCGAGTCAGCCATAACTATGAACCGGAGCTGACAGCTGTAGACGGAATAATCACACTTCCCATTGCCCTGTTTGGCTTTCTCTACTTCCCCGATATTCCAGAAATCACCAAAGCGAAATATTTATCCCAAGATGAGAGAAGGCTGGCAGTCTCCAGACTTCCCCCGATCAAGACCGATGGCCACAATATTATGCCCATGTCTCTGATCAAACGAGTGTTTCTTACTCCCATGTTGTATGTTTCTCCTTGAATTCTTTGGTAGTTTGCTTCTAAATATCCCAACAGCTGGATCCTCTTCTTTTGGTCACCTGTCTGCGCCAGCGTCGAGGGTTTCCCCTTCCAAAACACCTTCCTCCTCTGGCTCAAGTATTACAACGACAAGTTCTCACAAACCAAAATCAATACTTACCCTCTTGGTGTGCAAGCTGTTGGTATCGCTGCAAATATGCTTGCAGCGTGGCACATGGACGCAACCGGCCAACGTGTTCCAATGGCTATCCTCGCCGTCCTTCTTCAGGTTGTTGCAGGAGCTATGCTTCTCGTGAGGAATCTGTCAGACGCTGGGGTCATGTTTGCCTTTTATCTTGCTGGATCAGCGTACATGGTCAACCCCCTCATTTTTGGCTGGGCAAACATCATCCTGCAGCGAACAGGCGATGATGCCATGCGTAGTGTGACACTGTACTCCATGAATATCGGCTCCATGGTCCTTTGGACATTCTGGGGCATCATATTCTACAGTGCTGCTGATGCACCTTATTGGAAGAAGGGCGCTATCTCGCTTCTTGTTTGCTGTGGTGTTATGTTCTGTTATATCTGGCTGGTTAATTATGTAAGTGCCATACTACTGAGTCCGCCATCTCACAACTGCTAATCACGCATTCCTAGCTCGATAAACTCACCATGAAGAAGTATGGTGACCGGACTGTAGAGGATCTCGAGGAGCCGATCGAAGTGAGCGAATCTGACAAGGGTGATGCTACCAAGGTGTCAGAAAAGAACGTGACTTCATGAACTCACTATTGCCCAAGGGACACGAGAGTAAAGCATAGCATAGAGACGATGTCAAATGTTGAGGATCATTATTTATTCCGGATGCTAGCTAGCCCGTTGCTTGTAGGTTGGGCATAGACCTTCAGAGTTGTCACATAGTCCAACGAAATGAAGAAAGATAAGCGCCAGATAGGTCTAGACAAAACGTACATCCTTGGTATGATCACACTTTCTCTCCCAGGGCTATGCTATAGTCTCCATTGAGCCGTGGCTTGTAGATTCTTATCTACGTATCCCACTACTAGCTGGATGATCTCTTGACCCTGGCATTGAGGTTATGACTTTCTGGCGTAGTATATGACGCTCCCTTGGCATAGGCACTAGCAATCATGACTAGAACAAATAGAAGCAATAATCGGGCAACGTTCAGCACATCACATTTACTGAGATTCATGTTGGTGAATGCATAATAACTAGAATGGCTACTACTACATATATAATCTCAAAGCTCGTAGTAATAGCCTGGTCGCTGTCCCAAATACTGCCCATACGAGCCCTTCAGAGACTCGTCCAGCTTGTATGGGTCGACAACATGTTTCTCAGAAATATGAGCATCAAGTTCGTTCAAATCATACTTATTGAAACTTCCAGGTTTGTCGTTGACGCATGCCCGGCACATGTACTCATTCGGTGCACCCTCAACGTGCGACCAGAGGACGCCGTTCTGCTTCAACAGGAAATAGCTCACGATGAGATCGTCCACCGCCTTATCAGAATCATACCAGCCGCAGCCACAGACAAACGTTGCAGTTTCTGTCTTGTGGGGGAACCTGTCACAAAACACGGGATGGTCCGGCTTTCCAGGGCCCGACTGGATATTCGTGCCCCAGAACATGATTCCTCCTGATTGTTTATGGTGTTAGATGGCTTGAATGTAGAATGGTAAGAAATGACTGTCGACGTACCAAAGTTCTGGATGCGGTTATCCTTTGAGGGGTCAAGCCTCTGGATGATACGCTGGCCTTGTTCGTCACTCATGCTCTTAATGGCAAGCATGACACGAGGGATCTGATTACTATCAAGGCTTTGAACAGTGTGGCTCAATTGAGTATCGTCGAGTCGCTGAAGGGCACCCGGAAGTTCAACGTCGTCAATTTCTTCGACGGAAAGGTGATCACTCATGTTATCTTGGCTCTTAGCGTTGAGCAATGGTTCGGTTGTAGATATTGGGTTTCTGAACAGAAGACGACGGAACTGATGGCCAGAGCAGTCTTTATAACCGGTTATTAGGCCTCGACAGCACTATTCACATGCTGCATACCTCCAGCGATTGTCTCCCAACCCATCGACGTTCAGCCTCAATTGCGTCACCTTACGTCAGACCAGAACTTCAGAGCCTCATTCCAACCCTGTTGCCAATCACTGCGACACTCTCACCATGCAATATGCTGTGAAAGCAGAAGTATTATGCCGCAAATCCGAATTACAAAGGTAGTCAGCGAATAGTATGTTTCCAATGACGTTTCGATAAGAACAAGTGCGGTGAGGGAGTCGTCTTGATTCGGCGTGTCGCTCAGCCGCAGATGTTGAGGGTGGTGCAGGTCAGAGCCTGATGGGAAGGGATGGTTGCAATATAATAAATCACAATCCTTCACATTTCAGCCTAAATTGATAGTAACACATACGGTTCCTGGTAGCATTCTGGCACAATATTGCACACATGGTTAGTTTCAAAACTTGGGACCAGTTGTCTTGTTTTATAACTCTGATCGTGGTGTTGATGCCATCATCCAACCAATTTGTACATACAAGGGAGGTGTACTCCAACTTTGACAAGTAGTTTTGACCCCGATCTCTTCATCAAGACTGCTCACAGCTGACTTTCCGCGAACAAGATCCAAGTCATGTAAGTCTCCTGTAAAGTGACCTGTTAGGGACCCTGTAACGAATGGGCGGCACATAATACCACGTCAGGTACCATACAACAGGTGCCCACCAATACTCATAGCTAAGGTAATAATCCCCACAGTATGGAACATTGTTAATTGAGCTATCATAGTAATACCAGTTCCAGTCGTATGTATAGTATCCAGTCCCTGGATAGGCCTGGTATTGGTTCTGATATGGGTTCTGATAGTAATATTCGTTCATTTCTACAGGGTCGCGCGGCCAGGGTTGAACTTCTGTAATTGTCTGCGCGTCTCGAGGCCACGGTTGAACTTCTATAAATGGCAATAGTTGTCAGAGAATATCATTACCGAACAGACTTGAATGCTGAAGGAAAATAACTACCATACCGCTATTATTAAGCCGTCGATTCCTACGTAAGCACTGAATGATGCGGTGAACTTGATCGGTATCAATTTCTCTTAAACCGGCGGCGAGTTGGGTATCGTCTAGACCTTGAACGACCTCTTGAAGACTGTGGCTAGGCTGATTCGGTACGGCCAGCTGTTCTACCATGTTATCGGCTTCTTGCTGATTGTTGAGCGAGGTGAGCTAGACGCAATGTGTGAATTCGGTGGGAAGGATGGCTCGAGAAAGAGGACCAGCGTCAGATCTGGTGACGTGATGTTGCGTCCACTTGAGCTGTATGCAAAGCCCAGGTCTATGCCCATAAGCATTCTTGGGTACTAAAAAGGTTGCGTAGAAAGCTATCCGCCTAAATCGTTCATTGCCTCATAACAGATTGGGCATAGGCGAAGAGCCTCGTTTCAACCTCTGCCCCAACCAGTACAGCCCGAACACAAAGGTCTACGTGGCAGTAGATGCATATGACGTGCCGGACATCGGACATAGCGTGAAAAGCCAATTAATTCGCGTTTCCGGTAACGCGATAAATGCAGAGCGTTCTGGTTTAAGTTTTGTGTATCGTGGTGCTAACGAAAATGAGAGTTGGACCATTCGTTAGCAGCGAGACGAGTGAAGGTGAGCGCTCAGGCGGGGATGACTAGCTGCGGTAGTGCATTAAATCAAGAGTGCCTAATACTGCACATCCTTATATAGTTATTGCTACATCTATAATTAGACTGTTCTTTAGTGTTGTCTCTGGGCCACTTGAATACTCGATGGAGAAGACGTCAACTTAACCTAAAGCCGGCTTTTAGTGGACACTGGTCCCTTCACGGGTTGTCCTCAGTTGATCAGTCGCCGGCTATAGTTCTATTTGACAGTGGAATGAGCACATACGACCATACCTGCAGGAAAATACGGGATCCCGTCCGCTCTCCCATAGTCAAGCCTGTAAGGGGCGGATCAGTAGTTGGGTCGGTGACGACCAGCGAATCCCCGCTGTTGTATGTTGTTTTTTTGCGTTTCAGAGAGCATGTATCTATCAATTGACAATTTAAATGGCCAGACGCTCTCAGCTTAATATTTGCAGTGCGGTCGGTTCCCAATCGTTACAAACTACTATTTTTCTAGCTGTACATCGGTTGTTTACCGCCACTACCCTTTACTGTGAAATAGAATTCATTAGCATCTCATAAAGGGATCGAAAGTATCTAGACAATCTCTTTCCTGAGCAGCCGGTGCTTATTCGGGATGTCTCTTGTCACAACGTTGCGCTCAACACCGCAGCTCTCAAGCGTGTTGGGTATGAGAATGCTGTTCAGGGTCCCCCTGGGGGCCACTACATGCGAAGGCCAGACGGTCAGTTAACCGGGGAGCTGATGGAAGCAGCATCGGGTGAGGTCTTGGCCAGCCTACCTCAGCCACCGGTGTCGTTTGTCAACGAAGCTATTATCTATGGGATCAAGATGTCTCACAAGTTCAGCATCACTTGGCTACAAGAGGTGTCCGCTAACACCATCTATCTTCACGCCCTTCAGGAGCTGGATGGTGAAGGACGACTGGACATGGAGATTTTCCCCCACATTGTCCATGCGCCTGTGGGCTTTGCTCAAGAGAAAGCCGAAAGTCTGCATCGTCTCATCGATAATGCTGAAAGCTTCTGTAGCCAGCACGTTGATACACGGTTTGTCAAGTTTTGGATGGATGGGGCCCCCATACCGCCTCACTTCACTCAATGCGACATTGGACCCGATGGACATCCCAATGAGGAGAGGCTACTACTTGGATTCGAAGAGTTATTGGAAGCTTTGACTAAGCACGATGCAAAGGGTTTGACATGTAAGACCCACTGTGCCGGTGATGGCTCTGCAAGGCGAACCCTCGATGTGCTTGATCGAGTTCGGCAGTCGAATCCGTCAGGCCCAGTGCACGAACTGGCACACTGCAACGCCATCCATCAAGGTAAGTCTATTTCCCAGTGTTTCGGTGTCAATGCTGATCTGTCTCTCAAGATGACATCAACCGAATGGCGGAACTACGAATCACGGCCGAGATGTCACCCGCAATATTTCACGACACAAATCTTACATCCAACTATCCCCATATCTTCAAATGGTCGTTTAAGGAGCTCCGGGATACTGGCGTCCATGTCACCTTAGGTTCCGACTGTTTCTTGACCGACACGCCAGGCCTTTTCCCAGCTCTATCGGCCGTTGTGGAGCGCTTCGGTACGCAGGAGGGCGATACGGCGAAAGAGGTCGGAGGTGCAAAGATATGTCGTATCACAACACTAGCAGGTGTGGAGGCAGTAGGAAAGGCTTCGGAGATGGGAAGTATTGAGACAGGAAAAAAGGCTAATTTCATTGTGGTTGATCGAGACTTGAGTCGTGGTGAATTCAGTGGAGCGAAGGTCCAGAAGACGTGGTTCGAGAGGAGGATGGTCTGGGAAGACACAGACAATGCGGTATCTATTTAGCAGGATCAAACTACGGGTGCTTGTCCTGGAGACCATGTCCCTGCATTGCTTAGGCTAAATACAACCGGTGCTCTAATTTCCCTTTCTCGAGAAAGCCTTGATACGGCATCACCATCAGAAAAGCCCATTTCGCTCAACCCATCCAACTCATCAGCCTCCCGAAGAACTTCGGGCGGTGCCTCGACTTCAAACACAGCCTGTATGTCGCCGTGTGGTGAGAAACCCGTGAACTTCCACATTCTCGAGACTTTGGCTGCGTCAGGCCCAAACGTCCATAGGCGCCGGCGTTCGTAGAAACCGACGCAAAACAAAAGAGGTGCATTGACAAGTCGGGCAAGGAAGACATGAATCGAGTAAAACTCGAGCGGTGACAGGAATGGTTTGACAGGAAGCAGTATGAGCAGAGCAAATAGATTGAAGGGCGGCGGATATGCAAAGATGGCGTCGCTTTTCACGCCTTCAAACGTGAGGACGGTTTTTCGAAACTGGATCTCAACATCCTCAGATGTTACTATGGTACTGAATCTGTTGGTGAGGAGTGAGACGAGGATGGTGAGGAATAGAGTATTGCCGAGAAAGGCAAAGGCAATGGTAAGTGCCGGTCCTAAAATGGCGTGAAACTGAACAGATTCCTCAATTCCCGTTCCATCCAGGCCGAACCAGATCCACAGTAGCCATTTAATTATCGTGAAGTCATTTGGAATCGAGCCATCTCCTGGAGAAAGCCATTGCAGCGCTAACAGGAACCCTGTGAAACACCATATCGCGAGGAACGTGAGGATCAAAAATTCTTTCATCATGGCGTGCAGCGAAATGAAGACGATATGGTCTGGTAGAATGTTGAAGGCCAGTCTAGTCAGAAGAATTGGCGCGGCGAGACATAGTATGTTATGTGCCATGCCATTCTGTACACTGCTTACAGCAAGCTCATAAGCCCGGACTGTGATGTACGTCATGAAGATGACCGTGTATGAGAGATCCAAGAACGACCACAACGTTTGTGAGTGAATCATCCATCCGTGCTCAATGATGGCAGCAAGCTCGTGGAGTACCCAGCCAGCAGAATAGAGGATGAAGACAACCTCATTTCCAGTCAAGTTCTCAGAATCTCGATACTGCATCGTGTAAACATACAGAAGAGTGAGAATGATATAGTGCACTAGCTCAATCATGTACCGGGTGCGCGGAACCACGAGACGGTGATGGTCAAGCAGCGGTGCCTTTCGCGGCTCATACAAAGACACAGGGAGATACTCATAATGATTCGGGAGGATATCAACGAACGACAAAGGGGTGTACACAATCTGACCACGGTACACCGCATCAATAACTCGTCTACATCCCGAAGAACTGACAAAGTTCTTGCTCTCAGATATGATGGCTAGTTCGAGAGCTGTCAGCTTCCTCTCATGGCCGCCACGTTTCTGGATCGGCCATTGCGGATAGCGCCCGTACTGCTCAACTTCGGGCGGAGCGCCATGGAAGGGATCAAAGCCCTGGACGAGGATCTTGGAGAGTAACAAGAGACCGTCTAGACCTGGGTTGTCGTCGTGAAAGTTACGCAAGATTTTGATAGCCAGGAGCTCGCATAATGTTGCGCGAGCTATGCTGGTGCTCTGGTCAATGACGCTGGACTGTTCACGTAAGAACTGTACTCGGTTTGCGAGGAGACAATAGACTGTAGTGGTCAGTATTGTGGCAAGGCATATAGTGACAGATGCCTTGAGAGAGCGAGTTGCGCACCAATAGAGTAGTCATTCTCATCATATAGACGATCTACTAACGGACGGACAATCAAGTGGTTGACTCGTGGGCCCTTCAGTTGTTCCAGAGAGTAGGGATCATCTGGCGAATAGCATTAGACGATACAAGTCAAATAACAGAACGCTGGGATGCACCTATGCTTGCGAGTACAAATTTTCTTATGCTGTCACCGACGTCCCATTAGCGCGTTGAACAAAGTGCGAATGTGAAGGATGGGTACCGATGCAGGGTGACGAAGATGGAGGGTTGAGGCCATTCGCTCTCGTGCTCAGTATCTGTCTCAGTCCTGAAACTCGCAGTCGCATCATTCAACAAAGTGCTCTCGTCTGGCTCGATGGTGTCCCTGAAATCTGAGGAAAGGATATCTAAATCTTGGTTCATCGTACTCTCACAAAAACATAGATCAAATACAGGCGACAAAGGAACGGGTGCAGCCACCAAGAAATTGCGTCTCAGCACATGTTTTATTCACGGAAGCGGGGTGGAGCTCTCATCTTAGCTGGGTTTGTGGATCGAAGCCCTGAGGTCGATGATGCTATGCTACAAGTAGAGAGTATTTGGCTATTAGACACAGTCATTTCCACCAAACTTTTTCAATCAACTCAATCGCGATTATGCTTGTTGCCACATTACATTGCTCCTCCGAGTTGCTGCTGGTCCAGTGGTGAAAGTTGTCTCTTCTCCCAACAGTCATCGTGATACCCCAAGCAAGTCTCAGTTGGCATGACTTGCAGGAATTCTTGGATGGGAGAGGGGTTTGACAAAACGACGATCCGTTTGGGGCTGTGTACTGAGTGAAGCATGGACTGCGCCCCCTTCGGTTGCACCCGGCTTGGCCAGCTTCGGGTATTTTATAGCTCCAACATGCCAACGGAAAGGCAAATGCTCTTGTGCTGTGCCTGTGAGTATGACGTACGCGCCAATTTCCTTGCCTGTCTTTGTTTACGGGGAATGGATCGCCAGTGTCAGATGTTTGGTCTTGGTTTTGTGTGTCCGTAGTAGCACTGGCGAGATTGCACAGAGCAGCGGTGTGACCTAAGGTGAGCGTGCATGATATGATATGACTGGGCGAGAAACAAGCACGAAGCGGTATTGAAGAGGGACGGGCGGAAACAAGAGGGCGTGTACGACAGAACAAGTATCATCTGCTACTGAACTTCAAGTACAATGACAGGATAATTGAGTGGATGCTTATTACAGACAAGCTTTTTAGCGCCGGGGGTAGAATTCAAGGGTCTACGATGAGATAATAATGCAAGCGTGCACGCCTCGGAGAATAGAGACGAGCCCAGTGAAGCCAGTCCAGACTCAAGCGCTCAAAGACAGGCTCGTGACAGTTTGTTTACGAGGCGGGGTTTGCATGGAATTGTCTCGACCATGCATGCGGCATTTATTTTATTTCGCTGACCTCTTTACGAGCGCGAAATTACGGCTGCGACGATGCTGTTCTTGGACTGATCATCAGCCCTTTTGTAGTGGCATCAATTGTAGCTGGCAGGTATTTATCTCAGCCTGCGATTAAGCTTAGAGACTACAGCGGTACAGTGTGGTCTGTGCCCTGTGGAGATGCCCTGTAGCTTTGACAGGATCAGCAACCGGAAAGTTAAGGTACCCCTCACAGGCGGCCTCTGGAACTGCAGGGAGGTTTGGTCGCGAGTGAGACAGATTGTGTAACGAGAATCATACCTGGCTTTGTGCTCATTTGGCATTAGCCGAGTTGATAATAGCTCAGGAATTTGCTGGGCTCCGATATGTCCTGCCTGTCAAGTCTTTGGTGTCCTTGGGCAGTCCTTACAACACTCACCTTTGTACGTTATGGGATCGCCAACAGATCACCATGTAGTCTAACTAATTGCCGCTGTCGCGGCAGGGAAGAAAAGTATTTTGTATTTTTATCTGAAGGGA
Source organism: Fusarium tupiense (assembly GCA_013364945.1). NCBI lineage: Eukaryota > Fungi > Ascomycota > Sordariomycetes > Hypocreales > Nectriaceae > Fusarium > Fusarium tupiense. The sequence goes on from JABEEO010000100.1 coordinate 33,993, forward strand.
ATGTGCATTACACTATGAAGGAAGCTCCCTGGCCATGCTCCTTGTCGCAAATCGCTAGTCATTGTCTCATTTCCATTTCGTAGTGTCCATAGACTATCATCGTCTCGTAGCATGTGAATGATATGTACGCTCTCGTGCAGCAAATGAATACACCGCTTGTGGTTTCGTCAAATCAATCAGAGTAGCCAGATCGACACGGCTTCATAAAAGACAGGTGCTTTGTCAGCTAGATGGATTTCATCGGGGATGGTGATAAAACTGACCATAATGGGCAAGTCCGCGATCTTCCAATCAACCATGGATCAATGCATTGTGGATGAAAGAGGTGGCCGCACGGTAACTTCCTGAGATTTGTTCCCTCAATGAAATCTTCGGTGCATATAGAACACGCTGGTGAAGCACGCTCATCTGCCTGTCGTATGCTTCGCTCGTTGGCGCTTAAAGAACGAATCAACGAGTTAGGCATGGTAAAATAGCGCTGCAACTTCTCGAGTTTTGGTTTTCGTTGCTTTCGAAACATGTATGGAGTCGTTTGGGCTTGCGTGTGAATCTGCTTCGAGTGTATCCCATGATGATAGGTCACGGTCGGCATGCTCTCCACGGCGAGCTTTCCCAGACCGGAGCTCGTTCGAAACCGCGGAAGTTGTGTTTCCAGACGCCGCGGCATATGATTATTTCGCATCAGCCAGTGTACCAAGCAAATGATGCAGATGACGAGAATGACTACAACACAAAGGATAATCCCCCACATTGTAGTCGTTTTGTTATCATCGTTGGTGTCATGGCTGTTCGACGGGTCCTCAGATTGTGCCATGCGCACCACGAGTATTACTAGTTTGAAAAATGGGATAGAAATAAGATGAGAATGAATATCGGGAGTTGTTTCTTCATAAGCATTTTCCCTGGCTGATCTAGGCGATTGGCTCTTTTTTTTCTGACATCAAGCATCTGAAAGAAGAGCGTTAATTGGTGTGTATGCGGCATTTGTTTCCGAGGGTCTGAGAGCACATGTCTGATCTCCCTTAGCATGCCGGGAATGCGGTCAAGGGGATCGCTGAGGGGTGAGTCTAAAACTCTCAAGTACTCCGACGTAAGGGGAAAAGCTTGGCCCAAAAGATTGATGTCAGTGTCATCACGGTGCATCTTCTTTATTGCCTAATTCGCCATTTTTTCCGACATGTTAGGTTGCCGCTAGTATCAGGACATTCGTCTCAGAGCCCGAACGGCTATAGCTAACGGCCACTAAGTCCATGTCAACAAATGAAGCATATCATTTTACTTGCTGCTCTTGGAACCGTATCTAATAAAGCTGATAATTGCAAGGGTAGATATGCCGTAGAAGAAACGGTCTTATCAACTAAACTTTCATCGTCAGAGCTTACTACGCAGTTATAACCAAGAGAGAAAGATACCCAGTATAAACATGTCCTCTGGTAAATAGGCCCCCGCGATCAAATTCTGCAGATAATCCGCTTATCGACCGCGAAAGGTCCTTATTGTAATTGAGACTAATGGCTGAGAGCTTATAGTAGGACATATAACTTAGTCATTGGTGCTTGTCAAGGCGTGGCATGCACTTGGCATGTCGACTGTGTACTCTCATCCCTACCTTAGGCCCCTCTTACTTTCTATACTGCTCGTGATATCATGAGGGGAAGGATTGCAATGCCCATTTGCAGTATATTGTGTTTTTACTTTCATGCGTTGAGGCCGAAGCCTCTTTTGAACTCTCAACCATTTCACTGTGAGTCCATGAAGCTCATACTGGAGAAAGGTCTCGGTCACGTGGTACACGGAATCACAAATTCTCTTAATAGTTTCAGCAGTTTAGAAAAGACGGGACGGAAGTCGACATTACGGTCAAAGGCTTCATTTCTTGCTTATCGGTCACATAACTTAGACAACGACGTGACGGTAAACATCGTGTTACTGAAGGCACCCATTATCAATAACAAGGGCTAGTTCTGACATCTAATGTGCTTCCGTGCTACTGCATCTTCTTGCCCAACCTTGATGTATCTCAAGTTCTGAACACGCAGTGAGGTAAACCCTCATTCCCCTCGTAGCATGTCGCAGTCATGCCATCTGGGATTATCGCCCAAATGTTTTTCTTCCTTATGATAGCGAATCTTTCTGATCCTGGGAGGGCTGCATGAAGGACGTAACTATTATTGGGGAAGGTGAATGCATGGACTTGGCGGGTTGGGAAAAGGGGGAATCCACTGAGCGTTTCTCCAGGAGCTATGTCGAACTGCGCGCACTTGTGCTTACTGTCGCCTATCATCCACGAGGACATTTTACCCATGAAAGATTGCCTTGGCATTGGGCAGCGCTCATTCAGGGTTGTGTTCGTAGGTGTGTCAGGTTGCTTCATCAGGGCACCTCTCAAAGGCCAGGTCGTGTTATTCTCGAGAAGTTCGGGGCGGAATTGATAATCCTGGGCAACAGATACATCGCCGAGGAGGAGAGCTCCAAAAGCAAGGATTGTAGATAGTTTCATGGCGACCTTGGGGGTGACTAGGTTAGCTTTGAGGCGTACAGCAGAGTCAAAGTGTTTGGGAAAGCTTACAGTCGCAAATTGACGCTTGGGAGTGATGTATCTTGTTCAATTGATGGCATGTCCAGAGATGCGAAGATGCGAAGGCGGTCGGACTTTATACCTGTCAGTGTCTTTGTCTTTCATCCCATCAAGGCTCAATCTCGTACTACATTTGAGCAATCCTGTAGTTAGGAGCTTGAGCTTATGTTGAGAACTTTACCGCATCGTAATCACCCGTGCTGGGAGTCTAGTGCTTAACCTTACTGCCATTATGTGGCTCTATACTTTCGTATTGGCCGAAACCTTTGCGGCTCTTATATACACGGTTTTCGATCTTGCAGCCACCACTTATTTTAAACACAACAACAATGACCTCGTTATGTTAAGGTAGTGAAGGGAAAGCCAGAATTACTTCTCCTCAGCCGTCTACAGATAGGATCTAAGACAATCTAGATCTCACTGGTCAAGCTCTTGTTACCTTCAGGTACCGATGCTTTATTTGGAATGCCAAAGCATTAGTATACAGAAAAGGGTTGACTACCTTTTGCTCCGATGCATAACCAATGCCGAGCTGTATAGTGGGGGGATAAAATGAGCCCGAGTCCCAACATAAACAAAAACAACGAAATCCAGAAGAGACAGGCTACCTGTACCTTGTACCTCGTACCTCTCCTCGAGGGCATCAAGAGGCGTTAGAGTTGAAAAGAAGTCTATTCTGGGCTGATAAGAGAGTATTGTTGTTTGAAAATTGACGCCGACGGAACATTTGTTCCAGGCCCTATGGCTCTTGATATGTATTTCGTCGTCTGTATTTACTCTGGTAAGGAGGGAGAAAGTGACGTCAAGAACAGCAACAAGATAAATATATGGTCTATTTGACTTTATCTACTCCTTTGGGACCGAGACTACTGGCAATTTCCTTGAAACACATATGTTGTAATTTCCGTCGTCTTACTCAATAGTCCGCGGCCAAGATCAATAAAATTCTATCTAGAGATCAACGAGGGATCGGGAGGACTTTGGCTGCGATGTCCGCAACAATGGCCGCGTCGGGGAGTTGCGCCTCGTATCAGGACGCAATGTTTGACGAAAGGTCGGCTAATCGTTATGCTTCATAACAAACGCCACTGCCTTGCATCGAAGTATAAATCCAGGTCTTGAAAGGCGAAGAATAACAAATGAATTACATGTGCCGTGCCCTATCTAACAAAGACCATATGCTCTACATTCTGCAATAATTTGTGGATAGCATCGACGCGGCCGTGGGGTGCTCCTAGAGGAATATCTAGCTATTTCTTTTGAAGTAATTGCTGCAAAGCATCTTATATTAAGATTGGAGATATCCTGCAGGTCAAAAGCTGTACTCTACTATCACTGTACTATTCTGTTCTGTTCTGTTCGTGGGCTAACGGTGAACTCTACCGCTTTGGGTTTGACACCGTAACGCCCCACCCTTGGCCAATCGGAACCGGTCCAAATGCCTGACAGCAGAACCACTTCTCAGCGCCTGGGACCAGTAAGGAAGCGGTTCCTTCAGGGTCTTGCAAGGAATGACAGCAGGCGGAACTTCGGCAATCGCTTCATTGTACATATTTGGCAGCCTCTGCAACGTTGTGTTGGTTCGTGTCATGCATGTTGGTCGTCAGTTTTGTAGCACAGCATCGGACGAGAAAAGAGAAAACAATGCAGGTTTTAAAGCTCGGATCATGTGCGTACCACATGCGGCATTTAAGACAGACAAACAAACATTTCACGATAGTTTCTCGGGTCTCTTTGTAATTCGAGAGCAAAGATCTACCATGACAACCATTGAAGCGCATCCCGTCGTAGACGCTGACGATAACGTTAGTTCCCGCTGGATCCGACCCACTGAAGCTACCTAGCTAACTAACGGCCACAGCACTCTGACGCTGACTCGTCACTTGGTGCGGTATGAGAGGATCAGCCCATGGGCATCATATTACAGCCCTGTTGCTGATATCATGGCGTAGGATAATGCATCTTCGACAGACAGCTTGAGAAGCTCAATTCTTGACTTCCGTCAAGAGAATGGAAGAACGTATCATGCCTTTCGAGACGGCAGTATGTAGCTCCTCTACTATACGATTCATATCACTGACGTGCCCAATCGCAGAATACAATCTCCCGAACGATGACGAGGAAAACGAAAGATTGGGTATGTACTTTCACATGCCACCGAACGTAGCATAACAATAATAATAACATCACAACACAGATCTGCAACATAACTTGTTCTTACTCACTCTTGGTAATAAGCTCGGTCTAAGCCCTCCTAACCTTCCTGACTCCAAGGTCAAGCGTGTCCTTGACGTTGGCACCGGAACCGGTATCTGGGCGATTGACTTTGGCGACGAGCATCCCGAGGCAACAGTGAGCTACGCCATTAAAGCTTATCCAGAGTAGCCGCTGACAAGATAGGTCATTGGCGTTGATCTCTCGCCGAGCCAGCCGAACTTGTATGGATGAGTTAAGCTTATAGCCAAACGTGGATAAGACTGATGAATCATAGTGTGCCACCAAATGTTCGCTTCGAGATTGATGATATCGACGAGGAATGGACTTACAGCGAACCATTCGACTTTATTCATAGCAGATTTATGAACTTTAGCATTCAGAACTGGAAGTCGTACTTCACCAAGATTTACCAGTAAAATCACTCTCACCATTCACCAAAGGTACCCATACTGACGCAAGCAGGAACTTGGCCCCGGGCGGCTATGTTGAACTACAAGATGTCGATGTCATCATGGGCAGCGACGATGGCACCCTCAAGGAAGACCATACCATGTACAAATGGTGCCGACTTCTCGACGAAGCAGCCGGAAAGTTCAACCGGTCTTTCGAACGTACCACCAACTTCAAAGATATGCTGAAGGAGGTCGGATTCGTTGATGTTGTTGAGACGCGATACAAGTGGCCTACCAACCATTGGCCCAAAGACAAGAAGTACAAGGAGCTGGGCCAGTGGAACAACGTCAATGCAGCCTCTGCTCTGGAGGCGCTGACTATGGCGCCTTTCACGAGAGGACTGGGCTGGAGCCGTGAGGAGGTAGAGGTGTTTTTGGTGAAGCTGAGACAGGACTGGAATAACCCCAAGATCCATGCTTACTGGCCCATGTGAGTGTCTTGCTTTGTTGTGAGAGATTGTGGCTAACTGTTTGTAGTTGCGTTACGTATGCTAAGAAGCCCGAAGCGTAGTGCTGGTTACAAGATTCAGGTCTTAAATGGGGTTTAGGATTGATTGGTAACCTGCATATTGTATAAACGGAGTTGGCAATAAAATTGACCTCAACAATTGTCCATTGTGCATCGTGCTTGATAAGCTTTGAGGCTGCCTCCTTCAAATTGAGTTCGTGGCGAAGTGTCCACCCTGTCTGAGCGAGCGGTGTTCGTTTCGGGCCTTGTCCCCAGTGACGTGACGCGTGCATGTAATAACTGACAAAAAAACAGTAAGAGTCCGGACTTTTTTTCGTCAATCAACAGGACCGAACGCAGTATTACGTAGTTTCCATGTACCTGAACAGTCTTTTCTGTCTCAGGCAATGCGTGCGTCCATATCCTCACAATCGGTCGATTGCTGCCCAACGAACTCAAGACAACGTGGCCGAGTGGTTAAGGCGATGCCCTGCTATCTCTTCCGAGACATCATAGGCATTGTGTTCGCACGCGTAGGTTCGAATCCTGCCGTTGTCGATGTTCTTTTATCTCTTTTTGTCGTTTTCTAATTTGTTTGGTCATTTCAGGACATGGAGCAATACATCCACAGTTGGTGGTGATGGAACACCTTGACTTGACGAGACTCCTGCTGTGGCTCGCCTATTTCTCTTAACACCAATTGGCAAAAGGAATTATAAGCTAGTTCTCATGTCCTATGTAATTCCAGTCTGAAATTGAACATCGGATAATTTCCTAGTATTTGTTTTGGCTCCGGTAGTTCTTAGCAAGACCAGTTTCTACGTTTGTAATTCGCGTCATGGGTGGAACCCCACAATGTGACGCGATCTCGGTTAAACATAAATTGCATCAATTGCTATCGTGCAATATATAAAAGTATAAACGCGTGCTTTTACAACTGCTTCGATTAGTTTACCAGTCTTTAGCTATATCATGCGATTGTTGTTTGTTGATTTATGTCAATCGAGATGCAATGCTTTGTGGAGGTTGGACCTAGACCGACTACCGAAGCTATTTGACTTTGAGTTTAACACATTCACTCATCGCAAGTTGAATGAAGTGGTCAAGGGGCTTCTTTTCCTTTTCCCTTCTATCGCGGCTCTGTACTGTGAAAGTTTCTTGTGATTTTAATGCTTCGGCGCTCATTCCACCATTTCTCCATTATGTAAGAGTAGTTCTTCAGGGTAACTAAACCGCCTGAGATAGTGTCCAAGAGTAGCCCTCCAGCGTGTAGCCTTTAAAGGCAATTGGGATATTGGCAAATAAACGCATATATACAACAACGCTGTAGATCATATGTATTATACGTTATCTGTCAATAGAGACATAACACAATTGGCAAAAAAAGAATCGCCTGTGTAACACAGGTGGCTGGATCTCTCCCGCCGGGAATTGAACCCGGGTCTCAAGCGTGACAAGCTTGCATACTGACCACTATACTACGGAAGATAAACAGGTTGAAACCTGCTGTAGTGGGGTTGCAGTTGACAGTCGCAGCAAGATCCATAGACGCATGAGTCGCGGGCGCTGTAGGAAAAAAAAAGAAACATGGACAACACTCCCACGAAAATCGCCTGAACAACGCATCCGCGCCCGCACCACACAGCCAGAAAGTGTCTGACGACAACAGAGCAAAAAGGCAATTACTGTAATTCGCAAAAAACATGCAACAGCGGGGATTCGCTGGTCGTNNGATCCCGTATTTTCCACTACCTTTGGTCGCATGTATTAGCTGTGGCCTGGAGACGACCTATGTCCACAGCAGTGCCTGTAGGCCACAAGCTGCAGAAGGTCCTGTTGAAAGCATAGCGTAGTGCAGCGATGACCCAAGATAGCGACTTGACTCCTTATCACTGAGAACATCTTACACACTAATCCCTAGATTTGAGCTGTCTCCTTTATTATTTAATCTATCTAGATAGCTTCGCGTGTCGGTTTACATCCTTGTATAACAAGTACCTGAACTTGCCAGGTCCACCAGCATAGCACGCCTGGGGACAAAAAGCCCGCAACCACATAAAATCACCAGCCTCAACCTCGACCCAATCCTGATTCAGTCGGTAGACAGCCTTTCCCTCAAGAACATAAAGACCATGCTCCATCACATGTGTCTCAGCAAAGGGAATAATACCACCAGGCTGGAAAGTCACAATGTTCACATGCATGTCGTGTCGAACATCTGTAGGGTCAACGAAGCGTGTTGTAGCCCAAGCTCCATTTGTATCGGGCATTTCTCTAGGCTCAATGTCCTTCTCATTCGCGAAGAAGGCCTCGGGTGCATCGAGATCAGGGACAGACTCATAGGCTTTGCGGACCCAGTGGAAGCGAGCTGCTTCGCTAGAGTTGTTGCGGAGCGTCCAGCCGCTCTTGGGAGGGAGGAAGGCATAACCTCCCGATGAAAGAGTGTGAGCTTCGCCAGCTAGCTTAACGGTGATTTCACCCTCGACAACGAACAAGACACCCTCAGCAGTGTCATCCATTTCGGCGCGATCACTGCCACCGCCCGGTTGAACCTCCATGATGTACTGAGAGAATGTCTCAGCAAAGCCCGACAGTGGACGAGCGATAACCCATAGTCGTGTTTGTTCCCAGAATGGGAGGAAGCTGGTGACGATGTCGCTGAAGCAGCCTTTGGGAATGATGGCGTAAGACTCGGTGAACATAGCCCGGTCGGTGAGGATTTGGGTTTGTGGGGGCAGGCCGCCCTTTGGTGCGTAGTAAGCACCCACTGTGTTGTTGTTGCCGCTCATTTTGAGATACGATTTGAGTATTCAAGAAAAGTATATCGCAGCTGCTGAGAATGAAGATTATTTTTTAAGAGGGAGATTAGAACTCTCGGTCATCAAGTCCGATATCGAAAAGACCTCACTTGTTACACCAAAAGTACCCCGCATGAACCCCTCCGAAGCGGACTGGACCCTTTATGGAATGCGGCCAATCGGGCCTTTGGCAATTCAGTCGCTTTCGTCTGAAATTGGTGCTATTCCTAATCCAGCTACGAAATGGGCGACTTAGCAATGGACTTCGGAAGAGTAACCCGAAGAATCGGGCTTGTCAGAAGCAATAGTTTTCATATTGAAGAACTGTACGAGCCTGAAGTACACTAATCAATGCTTTAGCTAGAGCGGCATGAAGACCCCTGGGACTGTGTGCAATCGCTACGAGACAGAGAAAGAGTTTTCTCTTTCTTTGCAGACGCATTGATAGACACAGGATCCTCAACGATAATCTCCTTTCCTTCTGGAGCAGGACGAGTAATGGAGAACTCGTCCAGCTTATAGTCGGACTTCCCAGTCAACGCCATCTCAGCGAGTGCTTTGCCCAGAGTTGGCACAAATTTCATAGCCCAACCAGCCGTGAATATAGCAATACTCTTCTCCGCGCCGCCTTGGAGATACTTCTCTGGCAAAAAGTCCAGCACAAACATGTTATCTACTTGTATTAGCATGTACCTAAGACAGTAGTGCGATGATCTTACCGAAAACATTGGTCTGGAGACAGCTAACAGTCGAGGCCGGAACGGTAGCGTCGACGCCGACGACGTGATCTCTGACGAAATCTTGAGTATCTTGGATATCTCTCGGATCAAAAACATTGGCTTGGCGTTGACTTGGGTCGTCAATTGTTCGAGTAGCAGCATCCACTGCAATTCTCACAACATTCGGTGGACCCCAGGGCAAGGCTGGGAAGCCGTAGAAGAGTTGAGACCTGCCATTCACCGATGGCCCGAACTGGAACCACATGCCTTGCATCGTTAGTAGTGTAAATCAAAGCATCAAGATAAGCCTACTAGGAAAGATAGTTCCGTTTGGTCCGGGATTGGTGTTGAAGTAGGTAGCAACCATTTCCCAAATTTCCAGTCTCAGACCGATGCTGAAGCTCGGTTTCAGCACATGATTGACGTAAGCTCCACTAGTAATAATGATCTTCTTTGTCAAGTACTTGACCTCTTTGTCATGAACCGTTGCGTGAACTTCCCAGATGGACTTATCACTATCTAGAGGACGAAGCTGCTTGACCTGAGTATGCTGCTTTGCCTGGGCCCCGTAGTCCTTCGCGAGACCGTACAAGGTGCGGAGGAGAAGCTGGACGTTGATGACACCGTTATCCGGGGCGAAGAGACCGATCCAACTAGGATCGAGCTTCTTGAAGGGATATTGCTCTTCGATCTGCTCAGCAGTGACTGTCCTGGTCAGAATAAGAAGGTAGACCAAGAGTGGGCATACATACGCTCCTTGTAGAACATTCCAAACTTGTCCAAGTTCGCCTTCGGTCCCAGCAGTGATCCTATCCCCGTCAGTACCGGCCCTCAGACGCACAAGCATCTTACCTTCTGGAGTATCACCACCCATGTCCTTATCACCAAAGTTCAGAAGTCCTCCCATCCAACGGAGCGACACTCCGGCATCTTTCTCAAGGGCATCCCAATGCTTCATGGCCTCAATCGCGAGCTTGGCCATGAACTCTTCAGTGTACCTATTTTATCAGCAGGGTCCTCTGGATTTGTTCTGCGATAGACTTACATAGTGCGAAACATGCGGGCCAGATCACCAGAGCTACCAGCTTGATTGAAGAAATTATTCTGTTCAAGAATCATTACCTTGCTTCCAGCCTTGGCGACTTCGTATCCTGCGGCTAGACCAACAGGTCCTCCGCCGATAACGACAACATCGAAGACGTCTGAGTTCGAGTCTGAGTAGGCCATGGTGATGAAGTAGATGTCAAAATATTATTGCTTCTTGGTTCTTGTTCCGAGTCATCAATTTCCTCCTGAAGACAACAACCTAGAGTCAAAGGTCGCAGTCAGGTGAGGACCTCGCCCTTCTTGTAAGGAGATACGGTGCTATAGACTAGGAACGGCCCGGCATCTCTGTCGTCGCAATCACATTCCATCCTGCAGATAATTACGATAGTTTCTCATGCAGAATGCAGAATGTGCTGTAAGTGGTATAAGTGAGGGGTAAATCTCACACATCGTATCCAGCTTGCTGCCGTGTCTCAGCTCGTGCAGGGCCGCAGGTATTTATACAAGAACCAATACACTAGTAGAAGAGAGAATCCAGTACAAGCTACACAGGTAATGACGCTACTATGCATATCACGCTCTCCCCACACTGGCAAGAGTTTCTGTAATGCGTTAGGATTATCGACTTGGTTTCTGTATTTGGACCACGTATTGATTCAGGCGTAGCTGAATGTAAGACAGCATACGCTACTGCTGTTATGGACCAGCGGTGTGATGTGATAGTGGTTGTTTGGGCAACTGCAAAGATGCGCATGTGACGAAAACAATTTGTTCCCTCGCAGTCATCGCACGTCGGTCGCGTTTGGTTGTCATAAAATACAACGAAAGACTTTCGACCTCTACTACATAAGAAGCTCCTACCATTGGGAACCAGCCCGTGTTCAAGTTAGTCTCGGCTGAGCCCAAGATTATTCACGAAGAATGTCTTGCTAAAAAGGTGTTCGAGGACGAATGGATCATTGAGGTCGCTTCAAGTGCTTTCATTCGCGAGCCGCAATTGGTAAGAGCCAGACCTGCTTGTTCATGACATACCTATGTAAAGCTGTCTATAAGGCTGGGATGTGTCGCCTTTTGTCCCAAGATCGTAGTAAATGCAGCCCGATTTCGGTGGAAGAGAGGTTAGAGGTCGACACTCGGGAGATTGGCCAGCGTCTAGCTGTAAGATGTATGCGATAAAAATGGTAGAACCGATACAAAGTCATTCGTAATTCCTTCACCAGCTCATCTTATTGCTGGGACATCTAAGCACCACATCATACTGACATCTACAGTCAATTGAGATGATACAACTGGAGAGCGGATGCGCATATGGCGGCCTTGCCCCGTCGATAAGATTGATCTGCTTCAGAACATTCTGCCTCTCTGAGCTGTAGCCTTTTGTAGAATAGAGAATCTTAATGAGACGAAGAGCGATGTTTCGTGATTCCCTCTCATCAAGATCTTGCAATCCGTCTAGGATGCTGAGGCTTGCCATATATCAAGGGAATTGACGTATTATCATATACCGGTAGTCTAGCAAGATCTGAGAGATTTACCAGAGAGCCGAGCATCGAAAGCCAAATAAGCTTTTGGGGATAGCGCTTACTCTTCAGACGATGGCTTGACCCAGTGGCCAAAATCGCTGAAGAACATTGGCATCGATGTCGCGATTGTTACGCGAGCTATGAAAGCGCTTAGGGTCACTAAATATTAAAGTATCATTCCGATGGATTTCATGTGAATGAGGCTCATCAATCGGAATCCTAAACAGACTTTCCTTGACAATATTTCTTGGGTTTATTCCCATTGCAACGCCCGCAATTCCCTGATGACGAGAACATTCATCTGTGTTTGGACAAGGCGCCAGGTCCAGTGCAATCCAATCAGCCATGAGGCGTTGACACTAGCTCCTCTAATAGGTCTTTCGGACCTGGGCGCTGCTTAAACCCGAATTCATCCACGAAGCTGGGAAAACCACATTCCAGTGCCTGCTACCGCCAACCTTATGAGGGTCAGCACGGACGCGGGAGCGGCAACTTATGGGAATGACGGTTCGATGATCTTCCGAGCAACTGGGGAATAACAGGAGAATGAACCCCGTCCCCTGGCACTGGATCCAACGTTGGTTCATCGTGACGTTGCATTCCCCTCGACCCCTGCGTCGATATCCACAGTGTCATGAATACCACTGCTGAAGAAATGGCAGCCAAGGCGGGCGAGTCTAGGTCCGGAGTCGTGATTGGAGTATGTGTTTCGTTGATGGCTCTGTCAGCTGTCATGGTCGGGCTACGACTCTGGTGTCGGCGAAAGAGGCAGATGCTAGGACTTGACGATGTGACTGCAGTGGTGGCTCTGGTAAGTCGAACCAAGATCTTCTAATCGAGATGAAGAATCCCTCACACCGTTGATTCTAGGCTTGTATTTTTGGATGCGGATCATCAATGGTTGCCAGTATGTTTCTCTTCTCTGCATCGACAACACTAGCTAAACTACGATCGCAGTGACGCATTATGGACTGGGCAGACATATCTATACATTATCCCCTCAACAGATAAAGCTATACCTCCGAGTTCGTGAAACAGACCTCTGCCCACATTGAGACTTCTCTAACACTTAGTCGGCAGTGCTTCTGGTTATCAATCGTGTTCTACACCTACGCGCTCTTCGCCATCAAGTTGACGTTTCTAATCCACTATTACCGAATAATGTCTGTCTCCAACATGAGATGGGTATATTTGGGCGCACTCGGGTTCATCATCCTCTGGGGTACTTATCAAGGCATCGGAGTATTCCTCTTTTGCATCCCAATCCAGTCTTTTTGGGATTCAGGTGTCAAGGGACGATGCCTCCTTGCTCAGCCGACTATGTGGCTCGTCAGTGGTATCGTAAACATCGTCACTGACTTCGCAATCATCGTCATGCCTCTACCCATTGTTTGGAAGCTCCAACTTCCACGACCTCAGAAGATTTATCTCACTGGAATCTTCGGCCTAGGAACACTGTAAGTATTACATCTGGGTTTCCACATCATTTACTGATGTATTCTTCAGTACTCTCGCGATTGCTCTTCTCCGCGTGCAGTGGCTTGACCCCGTTGCAGATATTACATGGTGGAACATAACAGCTGCGTCATGGTCCATGGCAGAGATCGTGTCTGGAATAACTTGTGCTTGCCTTCCGACCTTTAAGCCTTTGCTGGTTGGTATCAAGAACTGGCTTTCTCAATCTAGTGACGGAGATAGCGCCATCTATCTTCAGGACCAAGGAATCGAAGGTCTAGGACTTACTGGATCAACCTTGGCTGCATTTGAGGCTCATGGAGGTGTTGGTACTGGACCGAAAGTACCCACCAGCATCTCAATGTATGGAACACATACGAGCATATCAGCATTCCAGGGCGGAAATAAATCAAAGAGAAAGCCCGTGCAGACGGTATAGTGGTACTATCATATATAGATGTTGATACTTGTACAAATTTGTAATTCATAAGGAATTGACTCCGCGGAACAAAAAGATGCGTAAACTCATTCAGTGGAGAACAACATCTTTGCCCTCATGCATTGTCGATGTTTGGCACAAATGCACAACCCACATATGCCCATAAGAGACAATTTCTGCTACAATATATTTACCAAGGTAAACGCAAATACTTCTCGACCTCTTGCGGATCTACACCATCCCGCCTGCAGTCAAGCAATCGCCATAGGGCGAAAAGGGCGCTAATGTCATGTCATCTAGGGCGCAGCTTTAGTGGAGCTCTACTCCGCTATTACTGGCTTCATCTTCTCACTGTTAATTTATCCAAAAACATTCCAACTTTGCATTACACCGAAAGCATGACAATCCGCTTGATTGAAGCCTCAGAAGAGCATCTTCCTGCCATAGCTCGTATCGCAACTTCGGCTTTCCACCCACACACAGATGCTCTATCCCGGCGCTTATTTCCCCCTCATCTACAACCGAAGGATCTCCCTGATGGCGAGGCCCCGTATGACTGGCGCTTTGCGCGCAAAGCATCGAGTCTAGCATCGCCAGAGTCTCATCTCGTTGTAGCCATTGATGAAGAAGAAGGAAAAGATGACCAGGTCGTCGGCTTCTCGCTATGGGATGCCCCTCCTGCTACTGGCAGTGACTCTGGACCCAGCAAGGAGATACAATGCACAGCACTCGATAGGGAGGCCTACAATGAGATGAAAAAGACTGTGAATCAAGATGCTGCCGATACCTTTGGAGACAATGGAATCGCTGGAGTCTGGCGTATGTTTCCCACTTAAATCTCACCTGCTACAGTGACTGACCCCCCAGATCTCGACTACATTGGTGTCAGCCCAGGTAATCAGAGACGCGGTATCGGCAAGATGCTGTTACAGTGGGGTCTTGATCACGCAGCTGCGGAAGGAAAAGATTGCTACTTAGTAGCTACTGAAGCAGGTCGGCCTTTATATGTGGCTGCGGGCTTCAAGGATATTCGCATTGTATCGATTCTTGGCATTCCTCATTATTCGATGATTCTGAGAGCTGATGGTCCGTGATATACAGACGCCACATTACAGAATGAGACTCCATGAATATACAACCAAAGCCTAACTTGCCATCCCTCAAGTCTTGTTTGTGAGGTGTGATTGAGTCGGAGTTGCCGGCAGGATTGTACCTAGAGTCACGAATAGTACTTGATGCTCCATAATGCCAGTCTTCAGTCCAGCGTCTCCAACCCGAAGAGGCTTTGTCATGGTACGATTTCTATTCCCCGGTGCTCCTTTTTCCCTGGATAAGATAAGAAACCACGAGCTGACAGACAGGAGTCACTATACCATATCGAGAGTGGGCTATTGGCTTGGCCCAACCAATTGTCAACATTTATCAGCGAACTATCGATTTTCGTCAGACGTTAGTGCACGTGTAATTTTAAAGATGCTCCACGGTGACAACGCAAGCACTAACTAACTTAGTTAGATACTTAAGCACTTCGAAACCGTTTTCCGTCAGTCCTGGACTTTTACCTGCTTTTTCTCTCTCTTTTCCCTTTGGGTCATCACGTTCGTTACAGCGACTATCTTATCCACTCATTCTAAGATGGCATCGCAAAGACTTTTCGCTGCATTCGCGGCCCTCTCCATCCTCATTGGGTCTGAGGCTAGCCCCTGCAAGCCTATTTCTTCCACCACTGAGATTCAGGCTACATCAACCTTCTCTTCTGAGACTGAGATTGCCACTGCTAGCGACGCCACTTTCACCACTGAAGTGACCTCAACCGAGTCGAGCTACGTCACGGATATCACCGTCACCGACAGTGAGACAGCGACAACAAGTGCAGCTGAGTCTACCGTGGTTGTTTCCACTACCGAGACTTCCGCTTTCACCTCTACCACGGAAGCTGCCTCTACTACCTCGGCTGCAGCTGTCGAGGCACCTACACTTGTCGTCAACGGTGACTTTGAAAGTGGCAGCGTTACACCATGGTCCAATTCCGGCCTCGGCGCCTTTGCCAACATCGACTCTTCAACAGTCCATGCAGGCTCTTATTCTCTCAAGATGGGTTCCCAGGCTAGCGAATGGTCAAACACCGTCCAAACTCTCAGCAAGTCAGCACTCGTCGCGAACGTACCCTACAGTCTTACCCTCTACGCCAAGGTCAGCTCTGGATCTTCTTGCACTGGTGTCCAGGCATTCATCGACAACAACGACCTCAATGATTCGTTTGGACAGAGGATTAGTGTTTCTGGTAACCAGATTGCTAGTGACTTTACTGGCCTTTCAGGCGAGTTTACTTTGACACAGAGTGCTTTGGACAGTAGCACTCCTATCCGAGTTGTTATCAGGGCGAAGTGCAGTAACGGTTACGTGGCGTGGGTGGATGACGTTCATCTGGGTATTTCAGATTGATCTCACTCATCGTCAGGATACTGTCAGGGTCAATGGTTTGAAGGAGCAGTGGCCAAGAGCCACGGAGCATTTTTAGACAAACATCATCATAGCAGGTCCCCTGGTTCGCAGATAGGGCTTCGCTGTATATAATTACCTATCCCGCATCCTTTGATGGTTGCAAAATATAGACTTTCCATTCTCAACGTGTTATTCGGTCCCTCTAATCACAACTATCTAAATTGTACTGATAGTATACAAGTCTCGCTCTCAGCGTCATGGGCGGGTAGCTAACAGAGACTAAACAGAACATGAGACAGGTGAGGAAATGCAAAAAAGAAAGCCTCGCAAACGCTCGCAATCGTAATATAGGAACAGCCCGATGCGGGGGTCGAACCCGCAACCTTGAGATCGCGTACTCGTAAGAGTCTCACGCTCTACCGATTGAGCTAACCGGGCGTGGCTCTTAATTGATGGTCGGCGTGGCTCGTGGAGGGACCAAGAACATGGTGGATCTGATTCAGTCGTAAGCGAATTTTGGGAAGTATTACTGACGGGAGATTGTGTATATGGAAAGGAGCAGTCTTGGATCTCGGCGGTCTCTTTGGTTGATTGCTGATGCTCGCTTAAATCGGTGGTACAGGGTGGCCTTTTTTGCTGGTGAGACGTGTAAAGTTTGCGGTGGGGAGGGCTTCGCTGGTTCCTGGACAGAGTTCAAAAGAAATAGGGCAATGCGACCTCGTGGTGTGATTCGAGATGAAAATTTAGCGGAGAACTCAAAAGAGATGGCGAAGGGAGCTCACTTCCATATTATCTGATCGGAAAC
Source organism: Fusarium tupiense (assembly GCA_013364945.1). Classification (NCBI taxonomy): domain Eukaryota; kingdom Fungi; phylum Ascomycota; class Sordariomycetes; order Hypocreales; family Nectriaceae; genus Fusarium; species Fusarium tupiense. The sequence goes on from JABEEO010000100.1 coordinate 50,919, forward strand.
ATTATTCAGCATAGGCTGCTTGGTTGCAAATACAGCGACCTAGTTCTATCCCTCATGGCTGATGATGGTTTCCATGCGTTAGAACTAATTGGAAGAGTAACTATCAGAGTCAATTTTGTACTTAGAATACCTTGAAAGCTCGATCGCCACTAGGGTCACGGTGAGTGAAGTCTCAGCTCCCTACTAACCTCGTACTATCAACAGAGCACCCAACAACGCTTAGACTAACCAAACGCAAAAGGATAGGCAAAGTGAGAAGAGCTTTAGGAATCTCTATATATGTCATTATCTTGTTTTCGACAGCACAAGATAGGGATGAGAAATACTACAGTAAGATACATAAGATTACCCCTTCAGCACGGGCTTCCTACCAAAGTATATGTTCAGTAGCCCAAGAGGTGATAACGGCGATGTCAAAAACTTGTTTATTTTGTTAAATAGTACTATTCTTACCGATAATGCTTTTTATCAATCTGGCTCTATAATCAATCTGTCCCATTTTTATACGCTCAGCTCGCTCTATAATAATGAACTGGGATTCTACTTGGATTTCTTGTTATATGAATTCCTTGTGCAAACATATACCCCCATAGAAAAGTCTTGGTAGAGCACATGCTACAAATGTCAGGTTATTATACTGGACAACAGGTATTACGTCCCTCCGTCGTATGTGAAATTCCAGCCCCAATCTAAGTTGTGCCTTGAGCTAATGAACAAAGTCCGATAGCACAAGGTCAGAGACTGTAAGAATCTATCAAGAAAGTGGAATATCAAGAGTTCTCGAATCGAGTCGCCTGGATCGAAGCCAGAAACAGGGACTCTACCATGTTAGATAAGCTCCGTGAGATGAATACCGAGTTATTTTTACCATAAAACTTTCCCCATGTTACAGCTGATGAAGACAGATATGGGGAACTTGCGAGTAGTAAAGGTCGCTATGTGATCGCCATATGGGGAGATCCTGTGATTAATCAAGATATCATGGAAGAATAAAGAAAATGCATCATGTTTGAAGATGTAGAACGAGACCAAATCATTGTTCGCTCCATAGTCTTCTAATAAAGGCCAAACAGGTTTGGTAGATTAGGTGGGATATGTGGGACCTGAAAATCAGGATCAAAATATCTTACGAGTCGTATCTCTCGGCTGATAAATAAGCCGCGGCGTAGTCGGAATTCCCAATACTAGATAACCCAAAGATTCCTAGTCATTCCTGGTGAGATTTTCCTGTCTTACCCGCCAATGCTTGGCGACCAGATGAATCAAGACTTTGACGTTCACAACACAAGCAACTGCAGCTCGGCGGGGATCTTCAAGTCTAACATCCTTTGATTTGGGAAGATTGAATAAACGCCATGCCTATGTTTATTTTTTTCCCGGGCTCATTGGCTCAGAGATGAAACAAGACGGCGTTCATGTCTGGCCGAGTTTGCTCGTTTGATGTATGACGCCGGAGCTGGAATTTATTTTTCCGCCCCCTTTGCTCAACCATTCGGGTACCACGCCAAAACACGTGACGGACTGGACCGTGTTTACCGTTTACCTCATGGGTCGCAAACACATCACCACCCTTTCAATAATCAATCACATCAGCTCATCTTGAGCACATTCGGTTTCAACGATACTCACATCCCTCATCAACTTAATCAAATTTTTCATCATTTGTCATGACGCCAAAGACCTCATCCACGCGTCATCGCGGTCGACCGCCGCCAGGCGTCAAGGCTCAATCTTCACCAGAATATCCATCTCATCGGGCTTATCACGCAGCGTCGCGCATTCATCAGCTCAGCGGAATGTGGCCAAATGAACTGTGCAAAGGCTTTGTTCCTGACATGTGGGGGATCCGACTCATCGAAGGTCTCTCTGCGCTGGTGTCGCTCGTGGTGTCCAACAGAGTCGATATTGAAGAGGTGCGACGCAGACTGAAAGGCCATGCGAACCACCATCCGCGCACAAAGTATCCCCAGCTTCGCAAATCTGATATCCTCAAAGTCCGGAAGTGGCTTCGTGGTATGGGGATTGACACTAAGCACACAAATCCAAATGAGTCTACGACGGTGAATGACCACCAGAGCGACGATGAGATGGGCTACAGTGACGCGAGTGAAGCAGACTCTGAACCTGTTGATGAAATTGTAGCTTTGGGTTTGCCCGAGGATCAGATGGAAGTGGATACCGATGAAGAGGAGGATGAGAATGAAGAGGAGGAGGAGGCTGAAGAGCAAGTTGAGGAACGGGGCCAGGTTCAAGAAGATGAAGGTGAAGAACAAGGAGAGGAAGAGGAGGAGGAAATTGAGGAAGTTGAGGAGCTGGAAGATGAGAATGATCTCGACTGGGCTGCACCCAAGAAACAGAGTACGCCCCGAGAAAGACGCCGTTCACCAGCCAAAGAAGTTGTCGAGATCGACGATGACGAGTCAGATGAGGAAACAGTGGTAGATCCAGGCGATGACGGCTTCATGCCGAACGACAGTCCAGAGCCCGTACAGTCAAATGGCCAATCTGGACCTGATCACGGAACATCAACACCCAACTCTGTATCAGCAGCCTCACATCGTCCGCGGCGCAGTATCCAACAGCCATCGAGATTGGTTTCAGATACACCCAGGAGCTCTGTTCGACAAAGCAGTGGCTCAGAAGAGTATACGTCTGCGACTCTCGCTGTTAGGAGTCCGCCGGGTTCGCAACAGCAAACACCAAGTTCTCAAGTACCGGTGCCTACACCTGTAAATGCTCAGGGCCATATGCGCCCTCCTCAACAACCTACACCAACTACCTCTCCAGCAAACACGATGCAGAATTTTGTCAAACCTCGCCCACAATCACATACAGCAGTGCCTCTTCCTCCAATCCCCGGTACTAAAAGTGCAACGCAACTCCAACGATCCAATAGCCAGCCATCGGCTCCAACCTCCGCTTCGAATTCTCAAAGCTCCGCAACTCCCCGCACCAGTTTTATTTTTTTGACTCCTCAGCAGCAACCAGGCATCTGGTCATCGGCATCTAATCCCGTGGCTCCTCAAGGGGCTCACAACCAATTGACGAGTAGTCAGCAACCGACGCCTCATCATCTGGCTCCATCTCGGGGCAATAAGCGCCCGGCTGAATCATCACCAACAGCATCATATACGAGTCATACTCAAACGAACACCTCACGATCTGGAGCAAAGAGGCAAAGGTCATCTAATGCTCTACCGCATCGTCAGTCTCAATCGTCTAGAGCCATCAATTGGGACGCAGTTTTGGTGAGGATCTTGCCTTCTAAGCTCTAACCTTTCTATCATAATCTAACAATTTGTAGCCCTCTGGAGACGAGTTCAAAGAAAGTTTGAAAAATGCTTCCGATGCCATAAAGCCAGTTCTCCACAAGTTCGAAGAGCTATTAGCCGACATCAACGACGAGCAACGCAGGCTCTCTACCGTTCAGAGCAGCCTTTTCCAGAAAAAGAATGATTACGCAAACGACCAAAAGAAAGCCCAGGACGCTCTCAAAGACGTTGAAAAGTCCACGGCCAACGAAAACACAACGCTCAGAGGGCTTGAGGAAGTTTACCAGCAGAACCCGGGGGATGCTGAGCTCCGCACCTTTATCAACAAGCGAAAACAGACAATTCTCGAGCACAAGGAGGTATATGTGATAGTCAAAAGCCAGCTCGACAAGAGCATCGCTGGGATATACAAGACCGATCATGAGATTGCGCTTGTCACTAAGAGACTTGGACAGCTTGATGCTGAGAGAACAGAGGTTCTGAGAGAGAAGGAGGGTGTTGATAAGGCGGCGAAGCGGGTGACGATCATGTCCAAATTCATGGAACCTTCATGGCAGGCTACGCTGGATATGCTTCTCCAGTCTGTGGGCCCTGAAGTTCTGGAGAAAGCTTTCTGAGAGGATAATTCATTGTTATGGGTACAATTCGAATGTGTAATACCTAGGGCGAAGGCTTTATCAAGCAGGGCGTTTTCTCGGATGGGATACCTTGTATGTTTATAGTATAGTGTAATCAAAATGCTTCAAACTTCTACAACCGCTTGAACCACACTATTGTCAAGCTGTAAATTTATAAGGCGAAAGAAACTCTTTCAGAAGAAGGAAACCGCGTAATCGAATGAACAGTAGTGTGCTTATGAGTCTGGTGACTTTGCTGGTAGTCTTTGTGCTTGAGGAGGAACTTTGTCCAAAAATCCTTCGGAATTTAGGGAGTGCCCTTTCAGAACTATACCAAAGCTAGGAGATATTTACATAAGGAATTTTAATATTTTTATGACTTAAATAAGACGTAGATCCTGGACAAACTGGTTTATGCTTCAGACATACTCTCCCTCTTTGACATCATCCGACGCTTCCCCGCACATCAGGCACTCATGGTAAGCCCAAGGCTGACAAACAGACGATACCTGATAGCCAATTGCTCTAATTACAAGGTCACGCAACTCAAATGTTTATTACCATTTCATTAAAGAATGGGGCAGACAAAGGGTCAATCTTGAGTATAATGCAGCTGAAAGACCCAATGCTTGCTGGACCTCCAGGAGGGGCATATCAGCTGCGGCGAACCGGCTTGAGTGCCCCCCTAACAGCATCAGGCCAAGGACGAAAGAATTTGTATATGAATAGCACTTACGAGATACATTGATTTCATGAAGCCGTGCTACTATCTCGTTGGCATGGGGTTGACACGCGGTGGAAGACCTTGGAAATTGCTGACTTCGACCACTCGCAGCATTTTGTAGAAGGACATGCCATTCGAAGTCACGAATTCGTGGCAGGATGTTAATTGCCTTTGACAGCATGGCTGACGCACGGAGCGTTAATTTGACTTCGCTGTTTCCTCAAATGGCTAATTCTGCAAACGGATGGGGGAAACTAAGGAGTAGTCCTCGTTTTAAAAAGGCAAAAATCCGAGTCTGTTCACTGATTTCTACATGTATATTGGGGGCTTTGGTGAGCTCACTCAAGTTTAGCCAAGCCCTTACAGCCGATGTACGTTATATCATCTTACGTGAGTACACTGCGAAGTTTGCCTCATAGCTCTTCCAATAACATAAAGTCATTTGGGAGGGTATCCCAGCTCGCATTGTTGATAGCAACCTCATGGTCTCATCTTTGATGAGGATCTGCATTAGTAAGGATCTACCAAGAAAATCAGTAGACTCCCGCTGCATCAATATGTGCTACTCACTTCTTAGGACTGTCATCTCTCTGATGGCAAGGATGCCGAGGCTATCCCAGGTGAAACAGGCATCGAGGGGAGGGTTGTCTACGCAAGCGCCACCACTCGTCGTGACGGGATCTTCGAGTTTCCATTGAGGCTATCTCTGATACTTTTGATCAAGATCAACTGCCAGGGAGTCAAGGCCTGAGGGTTTCTCTATACCCCCAGTGGGTTGTCCAAGAGCATAACACTGCCTGTGGAACGACAATTTGCGTACTTGTGGATTCGTAGCTTTGGTATGGGTTTCGCGAACATGTAGTCAGAACTCTGGGCTCATCTTTCGCCCATCTTGGGATCTTGATGCGTAGATACGTGGGCGATTCGTTGTTTGAACAGGTTTATCGCTTTAATTTTGGTGTAAAAATCGACAGTACTTTCCCATTTCCCGTTGTAAGTGTGAATTAAAATGAGAAGTTCGATACCAAAATCACGAGCCTTGATCCAGCGGGTGTCATCCCATTCACCCAGACTAGTCTAATGCAATTCCACGTAGTTGTCGATGGTGTTCCCTTTGTACCTCCGGATCGGCCTTCAGACTTGATCAGCTGGCGTCATGGCACTCCCGGTGTGATCAAGAGTTTCTTATCTTCAAGCTATAAAGGATCAGTGAGCTGAATCAGTTGATAGATTTCGAATATCCCAAGGCCTAGCACTTGAACTATGATCTGAATACAGTCCTCGCTTCTTTAGGCTGCCACATTTGCGGCACCTTCTGCGTCTCCACTGACAATCATACTGTTAGCGTTTTGCAGCAAAGTACAATTTATGTTGGTGATAATTCATCGGTTATAAGCAAGAATCTTTAGTATCCTTTTCTTACTTGGAATACTCGCCGTTGTCCTCACCTCAGTTTTTTATTACCCCGGTTGTCACAAACTCATTGGCGGGTGCGTCCCTTGCCTTTGTAGGCGCAACGCTGGGCCATATTATCCTTCATTATCGGTTCCTTCTACTTGGAGTGAGGCCATTACTACCATCACACGCAACGCCAAACCAGTAGTGTAAGTTGTCATTGCTAAATTACTACTAGAAGTCACATTGCAAGCAATTTCCGTCGAAGCTACATCACCGTGGTGGTGATAAATATATATAATAGTTTCGTCTATCAAATCAATAAGGCGATGTATCTCTTTCTATCAAAACAGCATCGTCAAGAGAGAAAGTAACAGAAGCGCAAATCATGCTCACATAAACAAAGGGTCCAGCATCAAGCTGAGCTTCATTCCAAGTGCAGCTAACAGCTCCCAAAGCCCATGTATTCAACGGCCCCCCAAACGCGCCCGAACCAGCATCGGATGGTCCTGCACCACATCCCAACCTCTGTACCGTGCAAGAACTAGACGCTGTGGCCTTTTGAAAGATGGAAAAGCGATACTCTTTCCCGACGATGATCTTGGAAGGGTCAATATCTTGTGTGACGGACCAGTCATACGGTTGGATAAGCCTGCGCGTGAGTCCTGTAGGGGCCACTGAAGAATCGAAAACGCCGCACTGGAGTGATCCTGGGCGAGACGTGTCGCTGTGAATTGATAGCCACCCGCGATTTGCGATCTTTTCTGTCTCTCAGGGCGCAAAGGTAGGGTCTTCAAAACCGGGGTTGCGAATTAAGTTGGTGGGCTGCTACTTGACAGATGTCGTCGTGGTGGATGCCTCGCCAATTGATGTCTCAATTGAAGTTGTTGTTAAGGTCTTAGAGACTGAGGGCTCATATAGCGTGGCGCTTTCGGCAATAGTTGTTGTCTCAGAGGAGGTTATGGCTGACGATTCTGTTTCTGTTCCTGTTTTTGTTTCTGTAACCGAAGTTGATGAGGGCACAGTTGTCGATGTGACAGACTCAGTCTCTACGGAAGGGATACTGGAAGACAAGGCCGTAAATGTGGCAGACTCTGTCGTTATGGAGGTTGTCGACAATATGTCTGTACTGGCTGTCTCAGCATCGCCAGAGCTGGAGGTACTGATAGAGGTAATAGAGTTGGAAGTCGGAGAAGAAGGCTTGCATGGCGAGGCTAAAGTTAGCTCGCACAGCGCCAAGAGCTGAATGAATGGGTGCGTGAGTCTCATAACCACGATCTCGATGTCCTGGCGGGACTGCGATGATACCAGGGAAAAGATGCCAGTACAGGAGGTAGCCAGGGGAAAATGACGAGGAGCCAGACGCAATTAAACATTAGAGCTCACGCTAAATCCGCTTGAATAACAAATTGGTTCAGCTCCGCGGACCAAATTTTCTTTTTTTCTTACTGTTGGTAGCTGCTCATCGTCTATTGCAAAACGATTGAAAGTGGCGTTGCTGACTTGAACCTCGGACCAACATGCATCCCTGGCTTTGTGGGCCTCCACCGTGACAAGATGCAGGAAATAATTGTTCATCAGCGTGCAGTGCCCTCAGGGTGTAAGAAGTCTTCTGATGAAAAAACAAGGTGTCAAAAATACATAGTCTAAGATCCTCTATATCTCTACTAAACTATACTAAACTACACTAAGTTTACCTAAGGTCTTTTGTCACCTAAGATAGATGTCCTAAGTTTTATTGCATCGCCTTGAGTGCTCTTTGGTGCTCTTTGGTTTAGTGGATATGCAACCCAAAACCGTTATATCCTCTTAATTAATAGTTTGAACTAATCCGATGCCTCAGTTGCCACCAGAGAAGCATTGTCAGCCAGAAAAGTCAGAGCATTGCACACTCCCGAGACCTGAACACTCGGCCCAGCATCTAGGGCAGCCTGACCCCACGAACAAGTGACCGTTGTCAATATCCAACCATTGGCCTGCATCGCACCCCAATTCGCTGAGTTAACGAAACCTGTTCCTGCGCCACATGCAATTGTTTGCGAGATGCAAAAGTTGAAGGCTGTGACTTTGGTATATACAGAGAAGCGATACTCTTTATCGACGACGATTAAAGATGGATCAATTTCCTGTCCGATGCCCATGTTGGCGAGGTTTTGTCCAGAGGCGCTGAATTGCCCTGCTTGGGTTGATGGGGGAATGCCTGAATTGCTGTCTATACTCAAGGTTCCGATGTTGTTGTATACGGTCCAAGGCGCGACGGTTGAGTCTTCAAACCCAGGATTGCTGATCAAATTGGTAGGTCCAGATGCGGCAGTGGTCGTGGTTGTAGTCTCTGCCTCGGCGCTGGTGGTCGCAACGGAAGTGGTGATAGATGACTCTGTCTCGCTGACCTCAGTGGTGCTTGCGGGCGCCGCTGAAATGACAGTTGAAGAAGAGGGTTTGCATGGCGATGCTGACGCGATTTGACACAGCGCCAAAAGCTGAAGAACTGAAGATGTGAATTTCATGATAACGGTAATGACAGTATGGATGTTGCGAAAAGAGAGAACAAGGCGTCACGATACTCCTAAGAATGAGCCGCTTCCCTCTGAAAGCTTCGATGCATGTTCGGCAAAGAATTCCTCCTTTTCTTAATCGTGAAAACAGTGTAGCTCGGTCTTGGTGTTACCAAACTATTGAATGTGGCGTCGCTGGGACCAACAAACTCCCCTGTATTCTGGAGATTAGTGGGGTTGTGGAAATGAGATTCAGGACTGTCGGTTCAGCTGCATGTTTCTTATCGATTCGCATTTGAGGCTTGCTTTATCTTTTATATGCAGTTCTCTATTATTAGATTCTCACTAGAGATTTTTGTATACATCAAAATTTCAGCAGAAAAATCCATGATATCATGTTTTACGGGTTTCTTTTGGTAAATACTATCATTTGATCATGGCCGTCTGCAGCTATAGAAAACAGTAACCGACTACAAAGCTCTCACATTAAAGAACAGCCTCTTTTTACTCCTTCAATTTCGTAAACTTGATCAGGCATTTAGATTCCTAGAAATAGTCAGTCGCACGCCATGATAACAAGAATGAAGAGAAGGCTAACCTGAACCTTGGGGAATCGATCATCGTAGAAAGTCTCGACACGAGCTGTAATGGCAGGTGTAGTATCCTCGAACCCTGGAGCAATTGTCGTTCTAAACTGTCGGTACATGGTAGCTGTGAGTGTTGTCATCTCAGCCATAGCAAGACTATTCCGTGTTAGTAGTCAAGACTTGACGACCCTGCATGGAGAGAAGCAACTTACTGCATGCCAATGCACATCCGCCCTCCACTTGAGAATCCCCAGAACCATCGGTTCAGCTCCGATGCATCAGATCCGAGCCATCGATCAGGGTTGAAGACCAAGGGATCCTTGAATACCGACTCGTTGCGATGCATGATCCAAGGCGACATGCCGACAACAGTATTACCAGGAATGGTATATCCATCAATAACCGAATCAATGTCCATCGAACGAGGTTCAGTGCTTGGTAACGGAGCATAGAGTCGTAGAGTCTCCTTGATGACGGCGTTGATATATGTGCATCGATCACTTATTTCGGCTCTTGGATTGCCCCATTGGTTCAGTCCATCGCCTGAGATGGCCATGACTTCTTCTCGCAGCTTTTCCTGATATTTCTCGTTTCCTGGAAGTGAGAGCGCCCAAACAAGGAACATGAGGGTATCGCTAGTGGTGTCGATGCCAGCGAGGAAGTGGTCAGCACATTCAGATGCCATCTGCAAATCGCGGAGTCCATCGGGTTTCTGAGATTCATGATGTTGCCAGAGATTTTCCACAATCGAGACATGCTCATCTGCCATCCTTGTCAGCTGGCTGTATACAGAAGCCATAAACACCACTTACCCTCTGAATGAGTGATCTTCTCCACATCAGCTCGGAAAGCCTCGAAAGCCCGTAGAGCATATCCTCGGATGCCGGTGTATGTAGTAGGCTGCTGCATCGGAAGAACAGGCTTAACAAGTTGACCCATCAATCCGGATTGACGATACAGCCATTGAGTAAAAGTCTTCATATGCAAGATAGACCAAGAAAGCCTTCGACGAGAGGGATGCAGAATATCGGCGATAAGTTCCCGATGAATCTTTGAGCCTCGAATCGCTGCAGTCTGGCCATACTTTCCGTAGACAAATGCGGTGATGTTGTCCAGCGAGTAATAATGCAGAGTGCTGAAAATCTCACTGACGTTCTCAGGTTCAGCTTCAATCAGATCCAGGTACTGACGAACCCTCCTCTCGACCATTTTCGCGGTCGGCGGCTTGAGAACAACAGACTTGGAATAAGCGTGCGATAGCAACTTCTTCCTATCACCATGTTCCTTGGGAGAATGAAATGTGAATAGGTTCTGCTCGCCATAGACATCAAACATGCGATAGAAATTGGTTCGGCCATATCGGCTTCCGGGTCCGTAGATGGATCGCAGTGCTGAGAGGCTGTTGAACGAGACCTCATGAGGACCGATGCGCACGACTGGTCCGTATTGTTGATGGAGTTTAAAAATGGTGCGAGTCCGCGTTCCTTTCCAGTCTTCGTAGGCGAGACGCCATTTTGTAGCGGCGAAGGACTTGGGGCCGGGGACGTGGCGAAGAGGGCTTAGGATGAGGGGATCGAGAAAGATGTGCTTGATGAAGAGCACGACAGCGACTACAGCTGCCACAATCGGGAGGATGGCCATATTAATGTCTGTAGCAACAGTAAAGGAAGATGGCTGTGTCGATACGAAACCAAGCAAATGATGTACGTTAGATATCAAGGTTCTTTAAGCATCACGCAACTGGTCAATCAAACCCTTGTCGGTCCGTCAAATCGGTAGCGAATGTGATGCCCCGCACACGAGAGAACTTGTTGCGCCAGGGCGTAGACTTCAGAGCAAGGGCGCGCCTTTTTCTACCTACAAACAGGTCATCTGAGCAACCGGCAGATAAAGGCCGCAGTGGATCTGATAGACAACTTGGCACTGGACTCAATGTTTATCAAGGCGGAGAAAGATCATGATTGCCGGTACGCGGAGGCCTTGGACCGACGGGGCTCGGCAATTGAGGCCGTTGCCGGGGACTAGACTTGATGCAGGTCATGGAAACTGGAGAAGATACTAACTGGACCAATTAGACATCAGACATTCCAAAGATTGGCTTATCTGATAAGGGCTTCATGATATGCCCCGCGAAGGGATGGCCGATTGATCATAGTCAGATAAACAATCGGACACATCTACTAGGGTGAATTAATTGCCCTTCAGAGCGAGTGTCATCCATTCAAGCGTGAGCATCTACGCAGACTCTGAAACTGATCCAAGCAACGTGAGCTAAAGGAACGCAGATGAGGATCGTGGTCTTAAGAGATGGCACAAGACGGGTTTCGTACCAGACGACATCTGTAGAATAGAGACTGCTTAAGTGTGACCTGAGGTCAATGAAATACTACTCAAATATTGCCTCAATTACCAGATGGCAAAAATAGAAAGCTCGGTGTTTCTCGTACCCTTATTGGTGAGTTTATGATAAGTCTTTACAAAGCAGATTTGTATTCGCCAAACTGTCTGCTTACCAACTACTTTGAACCGCGAATACCATCTACGCAGTTCCAGACTGATGATTGAGGGTACTTGTCCGATAGACACTCCTCCTCATCACGACGTAGCTCTAAGGCTGGGTTCGCCTGGGCTTAGCATGCGTTATGTCTGCCGTACAGTGTACCCGCCTGCAAAGATCATTCTTTTTTGTGATTTGGAACTCCAAGCCAGCCATCTTATGCTCAGCTCAGCCATATTAGTGCGATCAAAAAGCCTCGGTATTATGGGCGGCTGGGTGGAAAGAGAAACAGTATTGTGCTAGCAATGCTATTGAGAATCAGACACGAAAACATAATCCAAAAATACCGTTCAAATCAAGGCCACGGCGCTATAAGAGCCGTTGTACTTTAGAGGCTCATGTTGATGCTTCTTCGGTCCTCTTAGCATCTTGCGAACAGCCCCAGCGGTGTCCATCAAGAATGTCACCAGACCAACCACGCTATATCCAATAATGAGCTTCATGGATGCACCAGCAAGCTGCAAGCCGAGCCCACCGTTGACAATTCCAAGGATCATTAGAGCTCTCCCGTACCATATGTGAGCGTGGCTGATGCCTGTTTGGCGCTGATGCTTGACAAAGTTCCTGTGATGCAGCCATCCCAAGATTGGCTGCACGGCTATCAAACCGCAAACGACCGTGCCGATGATGACATGAGGAGCGTTGAACCACTGAAAATAGTTAGTGAATACTTCAAGAAGATAGGCTTGGCAAATTACATCGCCGCTACGGTCAGCAGCCAACTTGCCGGTAACGAACCCAGCCCACATGCCGATAAAGACGATCATCTGCCACGTTGCGTGGATGAACCATTTTCCGATTATGGGCATCAACAGCGATCCCAGCGGGTAGCCCAATAGGAAGACCACCGACATGATGATACCGTGGATGGTGCTGGTTTTGCCTTCTCCCCCGCCACCAGAGGCTGCACCACTCGGTATAGCAGTCGTCATTTGAATGAAGGGGTTACTGTTGGAGCTCACAACAGCCGAGGAGAAGTCAACTGAGAAGCTGTTGTGTCCGTCATGTTCTTCAATATCAGCATCAATGTCGGCCGTATGCAAAGAACTTCCAGTCTTCCAAGCACTGATCCAGTGGTTGGATCCCTTGAAGCGCATATTTCCGAGATCGCCACAATGGATGTTGGCAACCATCGTCTTGTTGACGACACCACTGCCCTCGATGAGTCTCACAGAGCGCATGCGGCTGTGTTCAGGCATCTCATGGCCATGGCCCATCCTCGTGCTCAGGGTGACATTGCCAGTCCCGTCTTGGTAGATGACGAACATGGTGGAGCCACTCATCTTATCACCTGTGCCGAGACCGACCCATTGGTACTCAACAGGGGCTTGGATACGGATGAACAAGTTGCCGGAGTTGGATGAGGCTGTTGAGGATGGAACGGCCCAGGTGTAGCATATCTTGTTGGATTTGTCGTTGCAGTATGACGTTGGGGATGCTGAGGAACAGCCAGCGACTAAGTAAATACTGTTAAGAAGATGGTATTTTTATTGTATTGGTGCTTATTACTTACAAAGTGCCAAGGCCGCTGCGATAGCAATGCTTGTAAGAGACTTCATATTGCCGAATCGTGGGCCACTGATACTATGACTTGGTATCTGTGTGAAGTGGATGACAGAGAGGGCAATTCATCAGGTCTTCAGTTTTTCTCCTGGATTAAGCGGCTTCTTATGCAAGATTGTCGCTCAAGTCAGCTTCCGCCCAAGCATATGATGATCCGGTAGCTTCCAAGCCACTTAGCCCAGTAAGCGTAATCTTCTCCGAGAGCTAAGGTACTACAAAAATAGGTTCAACCCAAGCCCCTGTGCTCTTCCAAACAAGAGCACAGCTGGCCTACCTAGATCTGGGTAGGGCTGACTCGAGTGGATGAATGCTGCCGGCTGGGTAAGATGCCGAACCTTGATGCAGGGCAATGTCAGCATCCGTCGAAACGGTCAAGGCTCATTCTCAGCTTCTGTCTGTGTGCCGGCCGCATTTCTTGGGACCTCCGGTCCTCGCTATTCAAATTCAACTTATTGTTCTCAAATCTACAGCAAAGCCATTGTGTTCATTGGGCGGCTGGTGATCTCTCAAAGCGGCGGAGTAACCCGTTACACTGAATTAAGGCCCGGCAGTGATTGAGTTTCCGGCCATAGACATCAGCGAATGATGCTCATCGCTTGCAATCTAGACAGACCGTAAGCACCGTATTATGAACTCGCGCGTGACAAGCTTTATGCCGTGGACACCTCCAAAGCAATTCGGCAAAGGCTATCAGGGTCTTTGGTCTCAAGCTGAACACACGGTCGGGGAACTTTGAAACACAGCCCAGTTTCGGCAAGCAATTGGGAAAAGTATCGTCTTATTGTACTTTGTCCTCGATGAAGGCCTTTCGGAATCGGCTGCGGCTCGTCAAAATGAAGATTACATCACAGCGGCATTCCCTTAGCACGTATACAGATGATAGGTGGGAGGTCGAGGGGCAATTACAAAGATAGTCTCTTCCATCACTTGACATGCAGAACATCAAAATGGGGAATTGGCACAGAAATGTCATGTCGCTTGGGCTCGGGATATTCCGAGAGGTCGATGGTGGAGTGAGACAGTGTAAAGTCTATATCACCAACGATAGCACAGTGGAGCAAGGCAAGTGACTCATTTTGTGATGAATGTAGAAGATGTTCCATTTCTCGAAGGTCAGAGCAGAAAGAATTTATGTCTTCTATGTTCCCCTTCCGTGGTTGTCGCACGAGTATCCTAAGGCCGCCACATAAATCCAGGATGCTTCCAATCCATAACACGAATCTCGGCATCCGTCTTCCCAGCCAGAGCCTGGCCGACCTCAACCACAGCTCTTCTTCTATTATCCCAAGTCATGTAAACTTGTAGTACGATGGTAAGAAGGAAGATAGACGAGCACGCGCCGAGGTTGAGGCCATTGCCGATTGGATAGTTTGGTCCATCGAAGGGCAAAAAGCACCAAGTCGAGATCAATCCTCCCACGTTACCAAGCATGACGTTAAGACCGATTCCTGAAGCGCGCGCTGTGTCGCTGACTAAGTTGGCTGATACTTGAGCATTGGATAGAGCACCGTTGGCAAAGGTGCCTGCGCAGATGAGGAACGTGCCAGCGTAGCGGACATAAGCTGAGGTGAGTTAGTCAGTGTACCAGAATGAAGTGGGCTTTGAACTTACGGTTCGTAGTGCTGAGGAACATGATGTATCCCGCGATGACTGGAAGCTGTGACAAGTTGATGAATATATTTCGCTTATCAATGCGAGTCGACAAGAAGCTGATGGTGACGGTGCAGAAGGTACCGACGATATAAGGCGGCACAGTACGCAATTGCTGTTGAACGACTGAATGGTTGGGGTAGATAGTCCTCACAATCGTAGGTGCAAAGAAAGCAAGGCCCTGCACGGTGATGTTGGTAAAGAGGAAGATGGTGGAAGTTCCGATGGTAACAGGCGAGCTGATACCCCGACGCGCCAGTTTCCAGGAGAACTTCTCAAGGACTTCGGTGGCACCAACACGCTCAGACTTGATGCGCGCAATAGCGAGGTCCTTCTCCTCTTCTGACAACCATCGTGCAGTGCTAGGCCGATCCGTCATGGTAAAAAACGCAATGAGCGCCAGTCCAATAGTGCAGATACCCTCAATAGCAAAGATCATTCGCCATCTTGTCAAAGAACCAAAGTGGTCTAATTTCAGAATACCAGAGGCCAGAAGACCGCCAAACGCTCCGCCGAAGGAACCCATGGCGACGTATATAGCCAAACGGAACACAAGTTCGCTGCGTCTATACCAGCGGCTGAGGTAGTATGCGATACCAGGCAACATGCCTGCTTCAAAGATACCAAGGATAAAGCGCACGGCACAAGCTTGGCCCATTGTGTGAACGAAAGCGGTTCCGAGGGAGGCGACACCGAATGCTACAGAGGTTGCGGGGATGAACCAGCCGGGTCCTATCCATTTGCAGACCATGTTGAGGGGGAGTTCGAAGACGATGTAAGACTAACGACCAGATCTATGTCAGGGTGGTGCTTCAGTAGATAAGGGGTAGTACGTACGATGTAGAAGACGGTAAGCAAAATGTTGTAGTCATAACCGGCAAGGCCGAGATCTTCCTCGAGTCCAGCCAATCGAGCATTGCCAATATTGGCACGATCGACGAAGCACATCAAGTACAAGATAGTGACTGATGGCATGATATACCAGTCCAGCTTACGACGAAGCTTCTTCTCAGCCTCCGCGTCGAAAGTTGCAATGGGATTGCCATGCCTAACAACGTCAACGGGGCTCAAACAAAGGGGCAGTCAACATACTCGTCAGTGGCAAGATGTCCTCTCGCAGCAGCATCATGAGCATCAGCATGCTCAAATTCTTTGCTCCAAGGCTCCTTTCCATTGCCCCTCTCTGCATCTGAATCTCTTGAAGTCATGATGATATACAGATTCGCAGATGTCCTGAAGATGACTGCGACAACAAGAACAGCTGTCGATCAGGGAGAAGAGAGCCGTTTAATACTGGCTCTGGTAAACACCATGTCCAACCATGAGCGAGCCGAGAATGCCAAGAGTGAGGGGGGGTCGATAGTGCATCGGATGACGGACCGAACAGTGTCGGATACCGGGTTGAGGTATGATTCTGGACGAAAAGAGTAATCAGTAACAATCTAGGGAGGGAATTAACCAGTAGGAATAGTTCTATTTAGCATGGGTAGCAAAAGATAAGCTTAACCATGGGGGGAGAATCTGGGGAATCAGATTGTGGGGGAGACCCGCTGGCGGCTAAGGGATCATCACCGTTGCTGCACTTGAAGGGGTATATCCGGTGATTGACCTTGTCGCTCAAATAACTCCTGGTTTGTCGCGTTTTATCTGATGAATCTCTTGTATCTTCTTTATACCACCATGAGATACAAAGATTGTATGATTCCACCGCAGTCATATCTGCTCGGCACCCACAGTCAAGGATCTCCAAGCATCCAGAGATAGTCACTCGGTTCCGAGCACCACGAAGATATTTAGGCATGATCGAGCCTGCCAAAACACGCCTTTGTCAAACGATTCCAGCGATAAGATAGATATAGTAATAATTTACTGTGCTAGGCTGATGTCGGTGTTTTCCCGACGTGTTCCCTCGCTCTACATGATGAGACGCGTCAGTTTGTCTTGTGCATCACCATGCCTGGACACTTTATTAGGTAGGCCATGAGAACTGCCAGTGCTGAAAACAATGTCTTGAAAGGTTCAGTCTCCCATCTTCCAAGTTCACATTTGTAAGCTTCTATTATAACGCGATCTTATCCTTGATGTTGTCAATCAGTCAAAGCGCGTCTGCCACGCGTTGGACCAATTTTGTTATGACGCCTTCCGAGTGCAAATCATTTGACAATCACTCTTCAACAGACGTTTACGCTCTATAAATCTCTTGCTCTACCAGATTGACATTGTAAATTTTATTGTCTGTTTATATATGCCATAAGCTCATCGCGTCGCGTTGAGTAGGAGGATAGATAAACAGACTCGGCAATCCAGCCAACAACTCCTATTCATAGTAAAATGATTATGTTATACTTTCACGAGTGACTAAACTTGATACTGTCTTCGTCCAGATGCCTAAGTGGCTATGATCGTATTGGAACGGTAGACTATGTGCAACTGGACCTCAAGCTTGTATAAGTGCTTTTGCCCGTTGACATCCTTCGTCAGGGGTTGCTCGTGCGTCAGGTCTTCCTATCATCCCCGCATGATTTTTATGCAATTTCCTTTATCAACTTGGGAAGACAATATTAGTGATGCTATTACTCCAACAGTAGGTCCAAGGCAATCTCTAGATAGCCCCAGTTCGGGATCTTGGCTGTACGAAAATTCGATGGTGCAGGGTAATCAAACTCCCTCTTTCAGAATTGGAGAAATCTAAAACCTGGTAGTGTAAGTACCTATACCCTAAGCGTGCACTAAATCCAGGGGCTGTTGGAGTACCCATACTTGCTCCTCCAAGTTTTCGTGACCCACTGGAATGGGGGACACGCGACAGCTAGAATTTTTACGCGGGGCCCCAGGTTCTTCTGACGAACCGTGGGCGCGTAGGTAGCCTAAACCCAGTAGACAGCGCAAAGAACCCCCCTTTTGGGTAAATGAATGACCAATGCCAACTTGGAAGTCCACTTGGACTGTTTTGAAGGTGGTGCAGTTGGAGATGTCTCGTGTTTGATGATGTTGGAGTACCCAGTATCATGGTGGCCAGCAGTAAATTTAAGATGTAGAACTTCATCCATTGCAGTCGACGTGACGCAATGGAAGAGCACCTGTTGAGGAACAATAAAGTAAAGTATACGTAAAGGGAGCCTCAAGAGTTGGCACTCAGTGATGAGTCTCCAATTGAAGATGTCATCACCCCCAAATCTCTCTCACTCGCCTCCGGCACTCGCTCGCCGGTGGTGGTCAGACCAAAACCCACACTATTCCCAAACAAGGGGTCTTAGCCTACGACTTTCTCGCCCATAACATCTCCGTAGTAAACTCCAGAAAACTAAATCCCCCAGTCAAATTGCCTGGGGTACAAAAATGTTTAAAAGACTCGAACTTTCTCCCTATACCCCAGATTTCATCACATCAACCTCCCCCACAGCCTCGTCCTCACTTCACCATGTCTACCTCGGACGGTCCTTATACCTTGGAGCCTACAGCTCTCAAGAAGACTATCTGGAAGTCTATTCGGGAGAACCCAAAGGTCATCTTTATTGCCTTTTTTGCCTCGTAAGTACTTCTCACGTCACATGTGTAAGTGGTTGGTTTATTGACTGATATAGACTTGGTGGTTTTGAGTATGGTTACCAACAGGGTGTTTTGGGTCAATCCCTCGTCATGACCCGCTTCACACAAAACTTCCCCTCTGTTGTTGAGTCATCCTCTGCAACAGGATGGCTCACATCTATCCTCCAACTAGGCGGTATTCTTGGATCGCTTTCAGCTGGTGTTTCTAGCGAACTCATCTCGCGAAAGTACACCATGTTCATCGCGTGCTTATGGGTCGTTGTCGGCAGTTATCTGTACGTCGGTGCCACTGCAGGAAACCCCCAGCTTCTCTATGCTGGTCGATTCTTGACCGGTGTTGGTGTTGGTCTTTTCAGCGGTGTTGGACCCCTCTACAACGCTGAGCTTTCTTCGCCTGAGATGCGAGGTCTGCTTGTGTCTTTCTATCAACTTGCTACTATTTTGGGCATTATGCTTTCGTTCTGGTGCGGTTATGGAAGTAACTACATCGGCGGAACAGGCGACTCTCAGTCCGACCTCGCCTGGCGTCTTCCCTCTATCATCCAGGGTATCCCCGCTGCTATGCTGGCTGTTGGTATTTGGTTCATGCCCTTTTCTCCCCGATGGCTCGTCAAGGTCGGCCGCGACGAGGAAGCCAAGTCTACTCTTGCCTGGATGCGAAAGCTTCCCATCGACGACGACGCTGTTCAGGTTGAGTATCTCGAGATCAAGGCTGAGGCAGTCTTTGAGCAGAAGGTGTTTGCTAGAGACTTTCCTCACCTTGCTGAGAAGGGTAAGAGCCGTTTCATGCAGCAGATTGCTCAATATGTGACTTGCTTCCGATCAATGGATAACCTTAAGCGTGTCTGCACTGCTTGGCTTATCATGTTCTTCCAGCAGTGGTCTGGTATTGATGCTATCATCTACTACGCTTCCAACGTCTTCATCAGCCTGGGTCTTACTGGAGGAACTATTGCTCTTCTTGCTACTGGTGTGACTGGTGTTGTCTTCCTCATCAGCACCATTCCTGCTATGGTAAGTTGCTCGATGGCTCGATGCCCTGAACATATGCTAACATTGCCTCTCACAGTTGATCATTGATCGCGTTGGTCGCAAGCCTCTTCTTTTGATCGGCTCTGTGGTTATGGGTGCCAGTATGGTCACTGTCGGTATCATCGTCGCCAAGTTCCGCCACGACTGGCCTAACCACGTCGCAGCCGGTTGGACTGCAGTTGGTAAGTCAAGGCTTCATTTCACAGCTTGTTATCATTACTCACATCAAACTAGCTCTCATCTGGGTCTACATCGCTGGCTTCGGCGCTACATGGGGCCCCGTCTCCTGGACCCTCGTCTCCGAGATCTTCCCCCTCTCCATCCGTGCCAAGGGAGCTTCCATCGGTGCTTCAAGCAACTGGGTCAACAATTTCGCCATCGCCTTTTTCGTTCCTCCTATGCTCGAGTCTTGGGAGTGGGGAACCTACATCTTCTTCGCCGTCTTCCTCTTCGTCGGTATTCTCTGGGTCTGGTTCTTCTTGCCCGAGACCAAGAATGCTTCTCTCGAGGAGATGGACCGCGTCTTCAAGAGCCGCGCTGGTGAACAGGATGCTGAGCTGCTTCGTGAGGCCCAGGCCGAGGTTGGACTCATGGGTTCTTCGGCCGGACGCAAGGCTTCTTTTGAGAAGGAGGGCGAGAAGCATGTTGAGGCTCTGTGAATGGGAGCACTTGTAACGATAGGATAGTCTCGAGCGGGGGTGAGGTGCTTATGGTGATGATGAGGTTGTAATGTTAGATACCACGCTATGCATAATGATCATTTTGGACATTTCTTAATCTATCTGCCTATACCATCTTTCTTGATAACTACTGAAGGACAAAGCATGTATGTACATCCATTCAAGACCGGAAGATATTTTGTAGGGCTGGCGCTAGCCAAATCTGTATTTATCGCATATAATAATCGTATATACAAAGAGATAATCTCTTGCAAAGTTTCTACCATCTTGTCGCAGAACAAACGGACGCTGACGAGCCAGCTGGGGTGAGGAAATGGCAATGACATCATCTAGAATTGACCAGTGCCATAAGACCTCTCAAGTGATTAAATAGCACATGTCAGAACACTTAGAACCACGTAGAAAGAGTACAGCTTTTGTACCGAAATACTCTGCCTCTACAGAAGTCAGGCAGGACGACCGCGACGTGATGTTTACGTGAGCGGGCCCAATCGCCACTATTAGCATACGAACAGTCTGATTTAAAGTCACAGTCTCGCGCGGGGAACTTTACTTTGCTTTACCTTGTCGCAGTCTGTGCTTTCTGGGGCAATTCAGTTCCAAATTGAAGCTCAAGTTACCTAGAAAATGGAGCCCTTGCTTCCTCCGGTTGTTACGTTACCGAGTCATGGCCTCAGCATCGCGTCGCCTACGGCCCCCGAATACGGCTTAGTCCATCAACATCGAAACTTTGGAGAACTTGATGATTGGCCAATTGCAATTCCAATTGGTGAGTGGTCACCTTGGAATGGATCCTTCGGGGATCACCGGCTTCTGGAAAATTACCTTGTTTCTGTCACACTTGACAAATGAATTGAGAGTGGCCAGGAGGAGGCTACAATTCCGTTTTGGGGTCGTATCTGCACTCATCATCACATTCTTCCTTGATGTCGCTCATGTCGTGTCGTGCCGCGTATAGGCGATCAACCTAGCTCTCCATCAATACTCCACTTGTCATCTCACAATGGCCTTTTTCCCATCAGAAGACTTCTCCCTCGATCCCCGCTTCATCGAGCTGCAGGAAGAGCTCCGCACAGTCCTCTTCGCGGGTCTGTCTGGCTTGTCACCCAGCGCATCAGTCACGCCAGAAGCAGACTCATCCTCACCACCAACATCATCCCTCAATCTCTCCAGCGTAACAGTCAATATTCCCAATGATAGGTTAATATGCTATCTTCAGAACTGGGTCACAGAATGTGCGCCGTACCTGGACAAGTTTGATGAGGATAAGCATTTCCAGATTCATGTTCCGCTTATGGCGCAGAAGAGCCCGGCGCTATTATATGCCATGCTTGCGTTTTCGTCACGGCAGATGGAACGTAGAGGATTGACGCAGGAAGGGGGATGTGATAGTCTGGAGTTGTATCAGGAGAGTATTAGGCTTCTGAGTCCTGGATTGCAAGCCAAGGACCCCAATATGCTTGTTACGGCTTGCATTCTTGCTGTTTTTGAGCTCATGTCTGGCGGTTCCAAGAACTGGAAGCGTCATGTCGAGGGTTGCGCGTCGCTATTTGAGTTCTTTGGAGTTGATGGCTTCTCCGGTGGCCTACCGCAGGCTGTCTTCTGGTGCTATGCCAGGATGGAGTTGTGCGGAGCAATTATATCAGATGGGACAGAAACAGCTGTTCTTCCTCTATCAAAATGGGCCCCATCGCCACCTGAATCGCTGATATCCTCTGAACAAGTCGAGCGATATGTGCGAGACATGTTTCATCGAAGAAGCCGAGATTGTCCAGACATGCAGGCTAACTGGGCTATTTATCTCTGCACAAAAGTCTGCGATCTGAAATTTCGAAGAACACAGAGTCTAGAACTTGGGAGAGTAGATGTTCAAGATGACAGGCCCTTTCAAGAACAATGGCAACAGCTCTGGAACGAGCTTCAATACTGGCTTGATGAGCTCCCAGCAACAATGAAGCAAATCAGTATGGTCGAAGCAGGCGATAAACAGATCTTCCCAGCCATGCTATTCCCCCACTGGGCAGCTATCTCGAGTAATCAGATCTACCACACTGCATGTATCCTCATGCTGGAAATGCGTCATGACCTGGACTCTCAGTGCTTGGCGCTGTGGCATGCACGACAAGTCTGTGGAATATCCTGCGCAAATCTTCATCCCGGCAGTCTTGTGAATTCTATACAGCCACTTTACATAGCTGGAAAACTCTTCTCACATGTCAACGAGAGGAAGCAGATTGCTAGGTTGTTGAAGAGCATTGATAGGACGACGGGATGGGGAGCTTTGTGGAGGTTGACGGATCTTGAGGCTGAATGGGGCTACGATGTTGGCGCGCTGCTAAAGACGCTCTGAGGACTTGCGACAGGGATTTTAGCGAACGAGAGACCCAGAGAACTGGTAACATATCATAATAATAAGCATGATCCCACTAGACCCCGTTCACATGCTTCTTGATCGACTATCCGCCATCGCATAACACACCCATTTTCAGGATAGCGTGCCCAGACCGAGTGGAGTCCGTCGCCAACACTCAGCGGTCTTGCATTGCCCGTATAAAGGTTTTCGTCTTTTAGAAGATCCCTGCCTCGTCTTTCATTATCTACAAATATTCATATCTTGCAGATCAACGTCATGGCGTCACCAAGACCAGTCATCAGTGTCCTCGGATCACTGAACATCGACCTCGTATCATATGTCCCTCATCATCCCCTCCCCGGCGAGACAATAACTTCAAGCCGGTTCAATGTCTTCCCTGGTGGAAAGGGCGCCAACCAAGCTGTTGCTTGTGCGAAGCTTTCGAGGACTTCGGATCTGAAGAACCCAAGCGTTGATGTTGCCATGATTGGTGCCATTGGAGCTGATGCTTATGGATCCGTACTCCTTGACAGTCTCAAGTCATATGATGTTGGAACCGACTCTATCATTGTGAACAAGGATGGAGGCGCCGAGTCCCAGAGCGGAATTGCCATGATTATTGTCGATGAACCAACTGGTCAAAACCGCATCATCCTATCACCAGGAGCCAACAATTCTCTGCAGCCAAGCCACTTCACCGAGATCCCTGGCCCAACACCATCATTGCTTATCATGCAGCTTGAGATCCCTCTGGAGACAGTCATCCAGGCATTCAAAGCAGCCAAGACGACAGGAACTCCCGTTCTGCTCAACCCCGCCCCCGCTCAAGTGCTGCCAGCTGAGATCTACCAAGGTCTAGCTCACTTGATCCTCAACGAGACCGAAGCGGCTTTGTTGTCAGACAAGGATGAGTCCGAGTTTGAAGATGTCTCTGTTGTTGAAAAGGCCGCTGCCGATTTCCTTGCTCGAGGCGTTCGAAACGTTGTGATTACTCTGGGTGGGAAGGGTGCATACTACGCCAACGACACAGGCGCCAAGGGCCTCATCCCTGCTCTGAAGGTTGAGGTTGTGGATACGACTGCCGCTGGTGACACATTCATCGGAGCTTATGCAGTTGAACTTGCGGGCGCTGAGCAACGGTCGGAGCGTTTCGACATTGAGAAGGCTGTCAGGTCAGGAATCTGGGCATCATCGAAGACAGTCGTGCGAAGGGGAGCTCAAGTGTCTATACCGTGGAAGGATGAATTGGAGTCAACGAAGTAATGAAAAATAATGATCTAATACAATTCTCATGGCTCTACCTTATCCGCTTCGCTATCAAAAAGTGTCAGGAGTGCGCATTTGTCGGCGCGCTGGTATGTCGAGAAGAAGACCAAAACTGCTGCAGATCCGCGATCTCACTTTGGAGAGGAATCTTGGTCGCATCCCCAATCCTCTGAAAACACGAGAGTAATGCTTCCTGCTGGGACGGATATGTCATATCTCTCGCTATGCGCACAACAGTCGCAACGACGACAGGGTCCCATTGATCAGAAAAGTTATTCCACAGAGCAAGTTTAGCGAGCTTTTGGGCGTGCCAGCTTCGTGAGGATAAGCGATGTGGTATCGATGATAATTTGACTAAACGTGGTTTATATGAAAGTAGTAAAAGGGCTGAAAAATGAATCGCTAGGTTTGCTTGAACCGCAATGGCGCTTGAATAGACGTCTGCTGTAAATGGGGTATTCGTGGAGGCTGCGTGGTCAACTTCTGGACTCTCTAGTAAGGGGATCATATCGGGAGGGCGATCTCGAAACCATTGGACACAGCGTGCCCATAGTTTGGACCATGTTGACCAAACGAGAGAATAAGAATTATGAGTTGGTGATTGCGCGGGTGCGATACCGTTGAAGAGAGGGATGATCTCGTCGTGGATCAAGTGGCAGCATGCCGCGAGATGTGTCAGACTGTCGTCGTAAATGCTCGGCGGTGTCAGGGCAGAGGTTAAGAATGTGTCGTTGATTAGTGGTGGGGACTGTAGTGATGGGGATTTGGTGGTAATAATAGAAGCAGCGAGCTCTGTTGGCAAAGGTCAGCTCGTCTCTTACAAAGCACCAGATCAACCATAGTACCTATCTTGAAGTGAAAGCGATCAAGAGTTTTGAGAGGCTCCTCCTGACTCTCAAAAAACTGACAGCGTTCTCTCACATCTACGCAATCAGAATGCAAATTTGCCCACTCGGATGGGCCAGTATAAAAGAAGTTGCCTAGAGCAAGTAGCGATCGTCCAATATTAGCGATGAAAGCATCCTCCAGGGATAACCGATGCTGGAACTGTTGAACGAGGTGAGTATCGCCTTCATGCGTAGTGGAGCTCGAACTCCTCCTGCTGCGGCGCATCGCAACCCATATAATGATATCCATTATGGTAGACTTCTCTGCTGCCAATGTCATCATCTTTGGTCCGAAGGTTGATCTGGGAGCATTTGAGTCTAGCCAGGGGACTATTTGGTAGCGAAATCGAAGCATTGCTGTTTGCCTCTCCGAGGAGTTCTGCTCTGATAGAACTGTTTCGTTCCATCTTGAGGGAGTGGGGATTTGGTTCCCGTCGTGTTGGTGATAATTATTGGTTGAAGGGTTTGGTCGAGGGACATCTGTTGCCGTGTTGTGAATGGACTCAAGTCTTTCTGTCCGAGCAGTAGTGGCTACGGGGCTTTCAAAGACTGGGTCGACGGGAGCAGGACTTGACTCGACAAAGGACAGCAAACTATCTTGGATGGGCTGAAGGGACCGTTAATAGTAGATCGACTGACCCGTAGAATATAAAGAACTGACCAGAGATGAATCAGCATCATCGGCATTGTCCCCTAGGACGCTACCATCTTTCCGCAGTGATGAGCTCACCCCCGGCACAAAGGTCCACTCTTTGAACTCGCACGTCACATTCCTCCCGATACAACTGCCGCATTGAGGTCTTTGTTCATCACCTTGTACCGAACCAAATGTTAGACAAAGTCACCGGGAGAGACGCGACTGACTAACATTTTCTTCGACGTCTTCGACAGGGGATGCAGCCTATGCGGGACCGTCTTTTGTTATCGGGTATTCGTCTCACGACTGGCATTGCGATAAGGTACTGTACGCGTTTTTGACGAGGAAAAGATGGAGCAATGGGAAAAGAGGTGTCTTGAGGGCGGTGGAGATGGGCAGAAACTAAACTTAATTTCTCGAGGCCGACGATTTGATCAACACACAAAAAGATATCGTACTTTGGAATATGATTGCGGATTCCCATCCTGAAGGATATTCTGAGGAATACTTGATGGAATCCATGAGAAGGGTTCTTTATCTATTTCTTGGCTGACGACATGGCATGTAACTGCCAGCAGCACATTCCCAAGTTATGATACTAGACCAGAACAGGAAACGTTCTCGAAACCCCGCTGTGCATCCTCTACCTGATCTTAGACGTTGGATATCAATCAAGATGGTCAACACCACCAAAAAGCAACGACAATGGCCTCACATGAAGCTAATTAGCACCCCAATTGCTGTCAGACCATCAATCGCCGCCAAAGAAGGTCCGATGACCAGAGTAGAACGCCACCCAGCAAGAATTCACTAGGTGTACTCTGTAATGAACGAATGGATTGACAGAGAAACTTCACTAATGCCATAGCACAACAGACTACGAGACGGAAGGCGCCGCAAGAGTCTAACAAATCTTTGTGAAGGCAGTCTAACTAGGCTGTAGTCTTGTGATCGTGACCGTTTGGCTTGAGTGATGGGGACCAGGGGAGGGCGTGGTCAAAGAGCGACGCCATCGTGGAAAAGCAATGTCAGCCCCAGAAGCCTGGGCCACAGACTATAGATGCGGCTGAGAATATCGAATTCATCATTGGTCTTCTCTATCTGGGCTTAATGCGAGGCGCTCCTAAGCTGCATGAGAATGTCACACCTCCGCAATAAAACGGCTCAAATATCGTATGCAGGATGCGTACGGAGTACACATTACATATATTACCGGAAGGCCGAGCAGATTAAAATAAACTAAATTTGAAAAGAAACTACCTTACTATCTTTGATATGATGAAACTGCTGCTCCTACTCTTCGCTCTCTGTGCATTGTTTGTACAAGCCCAGTGGAAGAGTTGTTCCAGTCCCTGGCCCAACATTACCCCCGGCACCCAATTCACCCTCAAGGACAAATGCCGCACTCTAGCAGGCTATCCAAAGAAGCTTGAGAAGGCTGATGTAGAAGTCACCGTGGCGTATACACAGCAATGGAGTCGTCTACCCAGCAAGACCAAAATAGCCGTAAACCCGATTCTCAAAGAATCTCTTGAAAAAAGCATAGAACTCTACCGCAAATTCGCAAAACTTCCATCGAGAATTGTCGTCATTCTGACAACGGAAAGTGACGGAGATTTTACGGCAGAGACTTACTATCCTAGTCTTAGGAAGCCACCGTGTCAGATCAAGTTGTTCAAGAGATGGACGACTGAAGCAACGACTAATAAACCTCGGGTGCTACAGGCTCTTGCGCATGAGATATATCATTGCATACAGAGTCTCGGGAAACTTGGGAATCATCCTGATCCGCAGTGGGTTCGTGAAGGCTCTGCGAATTATTTCAGTAACCTCGTCTTTCCTGACTCCAACGCCGAATGGCCTGATAAAAAGCATAGCGGCGTCGCGTATAAGCCGAATCTGCCAATCTATTCACATGTCGGTTTAGAAGCCTACGCGACTAGTATATTCTTCCAAGCGCAAGACAAGGTGGATGACAATGACTTGCACAGATTTGTTCTGGCAACACCTGGAGGATCAAGCGGGCTTGAGGAACGAACTCGTCTATCGCATCTATCAGGATTTACGGAAGAGTTTTTCAAATTCGCGAAAGACTTCGCACTACAGCAGATCAAAGACGCCAATGGAGATATCATTCCGATCGACAAGATTGATCCCGTTTCTGCATCAATCAAGTTTGACAAAGCGGGCACTACCGGCACCGCAACGCTCACAAGCACGCCGTTCACTATCTCGATCTTCAAAATTACCATTGACCCCGGGAGGACGGCAAAAATCTACTCATCGGCGAATTCTAACCAGAAGCTTGCTTACCGAAAGTCAGACGCCAGATCATGGACCGACATGGCCGCCGATTCCTCTTCTGGACGCACTATTGATCTTGCATGCAATCAGAAAAACACTAAACAGACATACATCGTTTTATTCGTCTCAACGAAGGATGTGAAGGGCGATAAAGTTAAAATCACGGTTGCGACGGGTAAGCCGAAAAAGTGCGGCGCAAGAAGCGGCTTCGTTCTGTATCCTCTCTTTAATCCTACAACTAGCGGCGGATACTGTCCCAAGGGAACACATTCTTCTAGGCTAGCTATTTGGTGTTGTCCAGACGGGACACAATTGGATGAACATGTAGCGCAGCAAGTCAGTATCTGCTGTCCAACAGGTCAGTCCCGTGTTGTAGATGTTGTTACGCTGATAGGCTAATGGTCAAAGACGCGGATTGCAGCAAGGAAATTGTCCCAAGTCATCTCAGATGCGCTAAACCCGAGTGGACGCTCTGGAACAAACAGAACAGAGAAGTCGGATGCTGTCAAGTTGGATTTTACCCTACAGCAAACAGATATTGCACTACGGATCCTGCGGCATGGGACAAACGCTTCGTGAAGGTAATCGATTACATGCTTTCACTAAATTTTACAAGAGTTTACTAACATCGAGATCGACAGATTTCACAGAGTAGTTAGTCTAGCTACACCAAGATCACATCAGAGATTTTCATTGAGAATGGGAATTTCAATAGCATTCACTTGTGATTCATCGTGTTTGCGGCATTTCGTGGATAAATTCATAGCAATAGGGTAGTCCGAAAACTCAAAATTGAACTCGTCGCATTGCTTAGCCTATCACGTCATAAGTGATTTTCCTTCCAAGCCATATTCGGATCTAGTCAAGCTGCAAAAACCTCAGTGTCTAGACCTCTCAAGGTGCGAACCCTCGGATGAAGATACAAACCGACGTATTCACAACCCTCATCGGGGAACGCTTAGCTAGCGTTCTGGCTGCTTGGAACATGGGATTCTGGTATGCGAATTCCAATTTCGCTGCGTTTGGACTGGTCTAAGACTATATTGTGAAGGGATACACTGCCTATTGGACGGCTCGTATCACTGCTGAACTCAAAACGCTGATATCTCTACTGGTGCTTGCAGCATGAAATGACTCTACATGTATGACTACGCGTCCGATAAGGCTGGACCAGATACAATTGAAGGATCGGACTGTCTCGTCCGGTTCGCTCTAAGCCGCATCGCGAACGTTTTACCGAGCCAAAAACCTAGAACGCCCATCTTACGAGGCGCGTGTTAAAGCCGCAGCATGCATGGGCGGGGCTTGAGGAACTGTTATGCTTAATCGATAGCTGTCGAAGCTGCATGCAGCTCGATAGTTAGTTCCAGGCCAGCAATCACATCTTTCCTCACGCCATGGCTCAAGCTCTTAGACGCGCAAGCATGGGCTTTGGGGAATAGTGTAGTAAAATGGCGCAGCTGAGAGTGAAAAAGTGCATTGTTTGATAGCCCGAAGTAGGAAAGGTCGTACGAGCACGTTATTGACTCTTTGCCACGTTCATGTGTAGGTTACGGGGCTAAATGTGTTGGTTGAGTCGCGCAACTCTGTTTGGTGATGGTCTTATCGGTAATAAACAGAGTCGAGACAGGAAGACTCCAAAGATTGACTGTTTTGGTTATAAGTGATTGTGATAGTGACAAGACTACCTGGGGCTAGGCTCTGGATTAATACGAGCTGCTCTGTGAATGGCTTGCGCTATGGACGAATTCGAAGCTAGATCCGAGGCGAGCCAATAGGTGGTGAGAAATAAGTGTCGCGATGCCGCCTAGCCCGAGTTTTACATACCAGAGCCGCGAGCGATGAGGCACGACATACCGACCCTGGTTCCTGTAATGGGCAGTGACAGTCGAGAGCTCTACAGAATGCCATTGGAACACGGGGAACCCTGCTTGAGTGGACCATGATTTGCGTCTGGATGTTTGCAGATCAACGAGTGACTAAAAAGCTTGTCTGGGTGATCATCCGGCGTTGGAAAGTAAATTCATCTGGCCATGGCAGTCCCATGTGAGTCGCGATCCTCGCCAAAAGGCCAGTGGAGATGAGTCATTGCTTTGGGAATTACAGAAAGTGACTTATCACTGCACGCACGCAATTGAGGTTATAGAATGATGGCGATGTCGAGATATGGCGGCTTGGTGGAGATAAGCCCAGATTCAAGCCTCTCGGCGAAACAGGCACACGGCTGAGAGACATCGCTTAGCCTCTGCTCGGTCAACGGAAAAATGAAAAATGGTGTAGTGAACGGTTTTGCAGGTAATGCCTGCAGAAAAACATCTAGACCCTACGCCAACGCCACAAGGAGGAGCCGCACAATCGCCAAGGTGTCTCTGCAGCGGGAGCCCGGGTAGTCGGGACTCTCGACAGAGGTTCTGCCAAGGAAACTAGATCCGCGTGGTTCTGCAAGGGGCAAAGACTCGTCCTCTGTTAAGAATGGAAAGGATCAGCCTGGAATGGAATGTAAAGGGACCTGCGTCTTTCCCGGCCTGTGGCGCCACGGGTAGGCCCGTTTTTGCATGCCGTTATTGGAATGGTGTCCTCCGTCTCGGTTCAGCTCTCCGATCTAGACCGTGCCTCTCGAGAACAGGGGACTTGAGTCGCTAGGGAAGATCTCAATTCACCATTGCCTTGGTTATTTCGATCTAGAAGATTTATTTCGACAATTGATGGAGATAGTAATTGATTGCAACAGGAATAGCCATTCTCTGCCTTGTTTTTCTATCTCCATATCATGTCACTACCGTATCAATATGCTGCCGTTTACAGACCCTCTACCAAAGAGTCCCGGGCTCCTGGTACTCTTATCACTCACAATTCCATATGCAGAAAGCCGAAAATAGAAATTGAGTTCACACAACAGTACACACCTTTTTAGCCCGGGTCCCTGGAAGGGTCTTCTTGTGGCTAGATGAGGCGGGAATAACACATTGAGTTTATACTGAATATCTCGACTAAACAAACTTTCGACCCAGACGGATTAGGAAACACGCCAACTTGAGGTTATCGGCCATCGGCCAAGATGGAATGAAATGTTATTATAAAAAACCCTCATAGATCTGACCAGAAATCGATTTATTCTCATCAACAATCTCACAGTCTACTACATCCATCAAGAGTAGTATATTCGTTACATTGTCTTTTTCGCAATGCATTTCATCAAGGCTATCGTCTGGGGTATATCCCTTGCTGCTGTCAACGCGGCTGCTTTGCCTGCGGAGGGATCTGGTGTCACTACCTGCGAGTTCTCCGGCGGCGACCGAGCCTGCGAAGCTCATGTGAGTCCAATGGGATATCTGGCCTGGTCTCAGTATGGACTAACGATTTCAACAGTGCATTGAGAAGGGTAAAACCTTTGTATCTTGTGCACCGTAAGTATTCAGCCGAGTCAGCCTTGAGATGTAGCTAACATTCGATAGTGAGTGCACATGTTCCGGCCGCTTGGGCAACCCTCTGAGACGTCTTGTCAAGAGGAAGACTACATCGTCTGCCAAGCCCACCACTGTCAAAGTTCAGGCTACTACTTCCAAGAAGCCTACTACTACTTCGAAGCCTGCCACGACCACCAAGAAAGCCACCACCACGAGCAAGCCGGTTACTACTTCTAAGAAGCCTACGACTACCTCCAAGCCTGCTACCACTTCCAAGCCGGTCACCACTAGCAAGAAGCCTACGACTACCTCCAAGCCTGCTACTACTACTTCCAAGAAGCCAACTACTACTTCAAAGCCAGCTACCACTTCTAAGCCGGTTACAACTTCTAAGAAGCCAACAACCACGTCTAAGCCTGCTACGACCTCCAAGCCTGTGACTACTTCCAAGAAGCCCACTACTACTTCGAAGCCTGCCACTACATCTAAGCCTGTCACCACCTCCAAGAAGCCAACGACCACCAGCAAGCCTACTACTACCAGCAAGCCCGCTACCACCTCCAAGCCTGCTACCACTTCCAAGCCTGCCACTACATCGAAGCCTCCCACCACAACCTCTAAGCCAACTACAACCTCTAAGCCTACTACAACTTCTAAGCCTGTGACCACCACTTCCAAGGCTGCGACTACCACTTCCAAGGCTGCGACTACCACTTCCAAGGCTGCGACTACCACTTCCAAGGCTGCAACAACAACCTCCAAGCCTTCATCGAGCTCATCGTCTTCCAGCACCAGCTCCAAGGTTTCTACTTCTACAAGTGCCCCTGCTTCCACTAGCAAGGCTTCCACCTCTACCAGTGCTCCCGCTTCTACAAGCAAGGCTTCAACCAGCACAAGCTCAGCTGCAGCTTCTACTAGCTCTTCTGCTTCTACCTCATCTTCCGCTCCTGTCTCATCTTCTTCCGCCGCTGTCTCATCCTCTTCTGCTGCTGTCTCATCCAGTGCTGCATCCAGCCAGGCCACTGGTGCCCCTGCCGGCGGTGTCACAACCTCTACTTCCGATGATGATGAGTCTACCACCAGCACTCCTGCCAGCCAGTCCTCTAGTGCTGCCGCTTCTTCAAGCACCGCTGTGACTTCTGAGTCTGACGACGAGACTACCACTGCCGTATCCTCTACTTCTACTGGTCAGTCTTCTTCCACTGCCGCTGTCGATGACGAGACCACCACGACATCTGCTGCTGCTGGAGCTACTACCACTTCCGCCGCTGCTGGTACCACCTCTGAGGCTGACGATGAGACCACCTCATCATCTGCTGCTGCCGGAACTACTACCACTTCTGCCGCTGCTGGTACTACCAGTGAGGCCGATGAGGAGACCAGCACCTCAGCTGCTGCTTCCACTACCGACGTCGATGAGGAGACCTCCACTTCTACTGTCGCTGCTGGCACCACCACCTCTGCCGCTGCCGCCGGCACTACCACTTCTGAGGCTGACGAAGAGACCACTTCATCTGATGCTGGTACTTCCACCTCAGTTGCTGATGATGAGACATCCAGCGCTACTACCCTTGTCACCCTGACCCGCACCACCAGCACTGCCGATGAGGAGTCATCCACTGCTACCTCTGAGAATCTCACCGGTGCCCCTGCTGGAATCTCTACCACTTCTTCTACCGCTGACGAGGAGTCATCCACTCAGGCCGCTTCTTCTACATCGGCTGCTGATGATGAGACTACCTCTAGCCAAGCTGCTTCGTCTACCTCTGCTGCCTATGAGGAGACCTCGTCTTCCGCCGCTGCCTCTACTACTTCCGTCGCTGACGAGACCACTAGCCAAGCCGCTGCGACAACATCTTCATCTGTTGATGAGTCCACTAGCCAGGCCGCTTCATCCACTTCTGTTGCCGATGACGAGACTACCTCTGCTGACGCTTCTACCTCATCTTCTGCTGCCGATGAGTCCACCAGCCAAGCCGCCTCTAGCACATCTGTTGCTGAGTCCACTAGCTCTGCTGGTGCCTCAACTTCATCAACTGCCGATGAGGAGTCTACCAGTCAGGCTGCTTCCAGCACCTCTGCCGCCGATGAGACTACTACTTCTGCTGCCGTGACAACCTCATCAGCTGCCGATGAGACCTCTAGCCAAGCCGCTTCATCCACCTCTGAGCAGTTGACTGGCAACCCTGCTGGAATTTCCACCTCTTCGTCCGCTGAGGAGTCCACCTCTGCTGCTGCCACCAGCTCTGCTGCTGATTCTAGCTCCGCTGCTGTCACTACCTCATCCTCTGTCGACCAGTCTTCCAGCCAGGCCGCCAGCACCAGTTCTACTGCTGCTGATGAGACGACTAGCTCCGCTGCCGCCTCTACCTCATCTGATGCTGAGACATCTTCCTCTGCTGCTGGCGTCACATCTACTTCAGCCGCTGAGACCTCTTCTTCCGTCGCCGAGTCTAGCAGCTCTGCCGCGGCCTCCACCTCGGCTGATCAGACCTCTTCCTCTGCCGCCCAGACTTCGTCTTCTGCTGCGGATGAGACTTCCAGCTCTGTCGCCGAGACTTCATCTTCTGTTGCTGCTTCCAGCACCTCTGCAGCTGATGCCACTTCCTCTTCTGCTGCTGTGACATCCTCGTCAGCTGCTGAGTCTACATCGGTTGCTCAGACCTCCACATCGGCTGATCAGACTTCGTCTTCTGCAGCTGAGACCTCGTCTTCTGCAGTCACCTCCAGCTCTGCCACTTCATCCTCCACTGCTGAAACCTCCAGCTCTGCCGTCGAGACATCTTCTGTTGCTGCCTCCAGCACCTCCGCTGCTGCTTCAACTTCCTCTGATGCTACATCCTCATCAGCTGCTCAGACCTCTAGCTCTGCCGCTGAGACCTCTTCATCAGCTGCCTCTAGCACCTCTGCAGCTGACACTACATCCTCCTCAGCTGCCTCTAGCACCTCCGCTGCTGCTTCAACTTCCTCTGATGCTACATCCTCGTCAGTTGCTGCTACATCCTCGTCAGCTGCTGAGACTTCCTCCTCTGCTGCTGCAACTTCCAGTTCTGCCGCCGAGACCTCTAGCTCTGCTGCTGCTACATCCTCGTCAGCTGC
>JABEEO010000101.1:0-31246 GCA_013364945.1 Fusarium tupiense
TAGCGACGTCGTAACACAGGATAAGCCTAACCATCTCAGGCCAGCCAGCTATCACATGCGGCTAGGTCTAAGGCTATATTTTCCATTTTGTCCATGCCTTAAAACCAAGTGTAGCCTCCAGAGAGAGTGCAAATATTTCCTTGGTCAACTTTCATTACCTCTGACAATGCTTAAGACAGCGTACTGGTAGGAACAACGTGCAACGACCCATGGTAATTAAGGCAGGACTTTTCAGTCTCAGACCCATGCTGCCAGCCTCAATCTCTGACCCGGCCACCACCGCTGAAGAGCATTTGCAATAATGTTCATGCCTTTCGTAACGTCGTATATACTAAAGAGCAAGGTCAAAGCGCCACCGATTATTCCTGCTATTTGATCCAACTCAGAAATGCTAATCTCTGTGCTTGGAAAGAAAACACGAAATTGAAGCATAATAAAGGAGCTTGCATAAGAATCCCGTATAGGCGTGCCGAATAACATCTCTAAGGGCAGAAAGTGTGTAGCCGCCCCAATCCACGCAATAGGAAACAAAAAAAGAGACATCGGTCCCTCATTATAAAGAACTTGTATGGTCCCGCGGAAATATTGTCGTACAAGGACAGACGGGATTCGACAGGCTTCAACAAGCCACCCGTGGAGATGCTTGTGTACGTGTATGACTTGATGGAAGAACCATGGGAGTGGTGATATTATAACAAGTAACATCCATGGTAGCGAATAGAGGACCATAAATTGAAACCCCATTAGCAATAGATGTAGTAGTAAATAAGTTAGGGCATCGTGCTGCCAGGATTTGTAGAAAAGTACACTCCAAACACAATTCGACCACAGAAAGGCGCTGAGTAGTGCCAAGGTGGTTGGCGATATCCGCCCTGCGTCTAGTTCGTGATGTAGAGTCGAGATCAATCCACATATCACGAGCATCGTGAAGAGCTCAAATACTCTCAGTGGCGATGCAATATGTGCTCCTCTGTCATGAATGTCCCAGATAGACTCCACAACATCCTGAGTCAGAGGACATCTAAAAAGAAGATATATAAGGTGACAGGTACTGAGTAGTGGGTAGAGCATGCCGGCTATGAAGTCGTTGGTCATAGCAATGCTATCGGCCCTGAAACCGGTTTTCGAGCTGTAGCGCCAGGTGAAAATGACAGAGAGGATTATGAGATACCAGCCGCAAAGGGAGCCGGGCCCATAGAATGAGGATACAGCTGTACATTGGGAAGAAGCTTGGGCTAACGCCGAGTTGTTATACATATTTCAAACTCAGGTGTAGATCTCGTTACTTTTTATTATGTTAACTCTCTGGCTATGAGCGGCGTATTTCCATGGAGTTATATATGCTTGTCGTTAATGCCTAACTAAACGGTTGGGCAGCCTGACAATTGTCCCAAAGGGGCTGTGTCAGACACACTACACATACCTTTTGACTGCATAGCCCCACCAAGTTACCAATGGCCCGTAAAACCGAAGCAAAAGTGAAGATACTTGGAGGCCTACGACGTATGCATTTGCTTGAGTATGACGTTTGATTGAGGAGATGACTGACGTTTGGGATTTGGTCCGGACTGGAGGGACTTGACTTGAGAGAAGGTCGAGGTTCTCACTGGTTTAGAAACTCAGCAATGGCAAATCATCAGCCGGTCAGACTAAGTCCCCAACTCTGGTGATTCGTCAAGTAATAAATGATAGTCGTTGTGACCTCCTCTCGAGGGTGACGATCAGATCCAGAGAAGAAACATACCAACAACACAGCTGATAACATTACGAGCGATCACATTAGGCAATCGGCACACAAGCGAAGAGCATTTAAACGGTCGATCCTCCCTATTCCTTCTGAGCAGTAACAGCGTCTATCCATGCAACCAATACAATGCCAAACACAACTGCCAGACAGAGCCCCTGGTTTTAGTCAGGATGGTCACCTGTTGGTTGCTCAAGAAGAGACGCAGCTGTGCTTGAATGGTCGTACGCTTGAACTAGCAAGCTGCGCAGGGTGGTATCGAAAGATTCTTCTCTGAGACTTGCTGCAAGTGTTGGTTTCAATTCGCCTGGAAAGTCCATAGCATCAGCTGAGGTCTGACCAGAACTGCTGAGCTCCTTCGCCATTAGCTAGTTTGACGAGCGCAGTGACTACGCTGGCTGTTGATGTTCCGGGTCAGAAGTGTTACATTATATTTCTAGTACAACGATCTCTAAGACTGAATGAGCCTAACTTGGACGCAGTGAGTCCCGACTTTTTATTATTTGGATCCGGCAACTTTCCTGCTTCAGTCAGCCTCCGCTTTCTCGTAAGAGCATGGAGAGTCTCTTCATGTTGCTCAGTAACCTTGTCTTGGCCAGTGTTGTGCTGGGCAAGTGTTGTTCTGCATAACGCCAACTCTTCAGGTCGCATTTCTCTGTCGCCAGTTCAAAACACTGCAAGTCAATCTGTCTTGTTGGTCATCTCCTGCAGCATACTATCATTCAAAAAGTCTATAAGAAATCCATTCTCACGCTACTTTCTCCGCCCTTACCTGAATTCCTCTACTAATAGTATTCTAGAAAATCGCCGGGTGTCTACAGCTGAAAATGGATACTTTACAACAAGCCGCCAATGCTGCGCTGAACAACTTGATACAGGCAACGATTAGACAGAGAACGCTTTGTGATGTTCCTCCGGAGTAACAGTGTTGCGAGAACTAAGCAGTTTGAGTGCTCTGGCACCACAGCGATGACAGCGTTGACCCGACACGATGCCTTTTCAAGGGAACTCGCCTTAACCTGTAGATTATCTCGAATCCTGCAGATCAATGTTGCGTGGGAGCGCAAACATTGGAGCGCTGCCCACTCCTGAACTCAAGATCGGACTGTCTGGGCCAGCGTTTCTTGGCCAGAGAAGCTCGGCATCTCTTTTGAGCCCAGAGAGCTCCATCGAGGTGTGAGAAGGAGGTGCTGACTGGGGCCCTGACCTATATCTTGACAGATCTCCTCAATTTCAATGCCCTACGTCAGTCACGCCTCTTACCCATGCTTCTTTCGCATGCTTTCCGTCACAGCGCAGTCCGCGACATCCGGCGTCTTCCGACATCCTGCCTGGGCAACAGAAGCAAGACCGACAACCTCACAAGCTCAAGATTAATATATTGCCGATCTGTCGCTAACGCAGCATAGGCCCAATTGACAACTGCCATGGATCGACACAGGCGTCCGCAAGTCTCATGTTACCTCTCACCAACTCACATTGACACCCTACAAGATGAAGTTATCCCGAGCGACTGATAGGGGTTACTTGGGTATATGCGGAGAGGCCAATAGTCATTGAAGAGTTCAATGTGGCAGCCAATGCAATGCGCAAACTGCTACAGTACCCGTCAGGCAGCTTCTGTGCATGGGCCAGGGGAGGATTGAGGTTTTTGTGAACTCAAGACTGATGTATTAGTGCCAGGAACGACTGCGGTACCTACAAAAGCTTGGTAGTAATGATGTTGCTCCAGATATTGGTGCGTTGCCTGGTTCGATTGTGGACCATGGGCAAGTGGCTGTTTCTCTTGACTACGACTCTGATCCCGTATCTCGACAAGGACTTTTTCATCTTTATACAATTTCCAACAACTACGGAAGTCAAGAATCGGCGCCAAAAGCTGGCTCCTCGTCGTATCTCCCTTGGCCTCAAACATTATGCAGCAGGGTCCGGATATCGCACTCAGGTACAGCGGGAGTAGCCCGCATGGCAGCAAGCAACAGCACGCTACAATTGCTAGAAAAAGGCAAACAATATGATGCAGCCAAGGGATGGCATATGCCCTGCGCAACTGTAAGCGTGATGTCTTTTGATGGGTATTCCTATATGGGGTGCGAGACCTAGTTTAGTATAGTCGCAAAGGTCCTCGAGCGATCCCCGAATTATCTGGTTTCAAGGTCTTGCACGGATCGTGCCTTGCATGTAATTAGTGCAGATATGGCGATTGGGGACAATTAAAGGGAGCGTGAATTGAACGGGATGTTTTGTTGATTGCTGTTTATTTGTGCCTTGAGATCAGGGAGAGTGAATGGCCTGAAGTGCTTTGGAGCGATCAACCAGCTGTCAGTGCATCTGTCGCCTGCTCTTTTCCTCTAGTCCTTTGCTTACACCCACTCTCTCTACCTTTGCCATTCTATGTGCAAGGTTGCCCAAAGAAGAATATACCCCCTACCGCTAGATAGCATCCCCCCTCTATCATTATTTTCCTACACTTGTTACCCAACGTTTCCCCTCCCATCATTCTTGCATACCCTCAACCTTCGCATCGCCGAGCCTGCAACCATCAAATCAGCCTTCCCATTCAACAACCCTGAAATCTATTGCCTTGTCGGGTCACGAGAACTCCATATAGCAACTGGGACCTATGGAGAAGCTGATGGTCGAGCAAGTGGGTGGCCCTGGTTCCATCTGAGGACTAACCCTGAGGCTGTTGAGTGCGAGATCGAAGACCCAGGCTGCGCAGATGCACTAGGGGCATGCCTTGGGAGACGGAAAGATCGTTCACAAAGAGCGTTATGCCCTGTTGAAGATCTGCAGTTCTGACCAGGCTGGAAGACCTCAGTGCTGTCCCTAAGGAGACGTGGCATATGGCGAAATCGCCGGTTGTTGTGGCAGCCGTGATTTCCCACTTTGTTCGTAGTGGCTCAAGGCGAGTTGGGGTGAGTAGGGATCAACTTGAGCCGGGAGATGAGACTAGGGAAATTTCGCATACGTGTTAACTTAATGCTGGTATTGAATGGCGATGATCTGACTTACATCCGTTCTCGGACAGCGTTATGCTTGGGTTTCGCGTCGGGTCTCGTCGCTGATATTGGTCGGATGTCACAACTGAGAAGGCTCATTCTTTCTTAGTATTCATCAACTGTATACTATGAACAAATGGCGCTGAATTACATGATGGTATTTTCGCAGTTCTCGGTTATCGCGGTCGTTGTACCCCCAGTGCTGCTTCGATTGATTGGGCTGAGACTACGCTGCATTTGACCAGCTATTTCACATATCAGGTGTCATCGGACTTACCGCCTCGATGCTGCCGTAAAGCAACGCATTCAAGTCGAGCGGTTGAACAAGACTATCAATTCTCATGAATCTAAACGCCAGGCGATAGTTCAAATGCAGAGATGGTGCCTGTATAACTGTGGAAGAACTCCTGGACTTCCTCACTACCAAGGCCAACGAAAGCAACCTCAGCGACAACAAACCCTTCGGAACAGAGATTCTGTACATGCATTGTGATGGAAATCTTTCTAGGGAAAGAATGCACACTGGGGACGAAAAGATCAACGTGGTTACAGAGAATACAACAGGCTCTCACCAAGCCGTAGCAGAAACAACGAACCAGCCGCCACCGTAGAGACGACGCCCAATGGAAGGTTAGAAGGAGCACCTGCTACTTCGGTTAACAAATTTCTAGAATTTTCTGTATATTGAACTCGTGGTCGCAGTAGATCAGCGACCAAACGACTTTGTAGCTGCTGAAGGTGCAGATGTAGTTCAGGCAGAAGAGAGAGGGCGCAGAGAGCCAAACAAGGCGGGAAATGAAGGTAGTGAAAACGAATATCCTGAATCACCGAGATGAGAGACAGAGGTTCGCCGTTGGCTGTCGAAGAACTTCGATCTGCAGCCAGAGGGAGACCGCGGAGCGGACCTCAAGCGGAAACAAGGTAACCTGGGTAGACTAAACTTCGATGATGCCAATATATAGCCGAAACGACTGAAGTGACGCTATATTATGTAAGTTTCCGAATCATCAGTCAAAAAGACATGATCGCCGCTATGAGCAAAATACAGCGCTGGCGAGGAAGAAACATGCACCCTCTGTGGATGTTTATAACTTTTCGGCAGAGATGTTCTTGCTTATCTATGTCACTGCCCTTATTTTACTCTGTTTCAAGCGCTCTGATGTTGTCTCTTGTACATCAGGGGCTCTTCCACAGGCAGTGGTTTCGTGCCTCAGAGGGCAACTGTTGACCTGCCGGGGCGACGGTCGAGGCTTCGCCCTGTTCACCTCATCTTCCGAGAGGTGACCACCTTCACAAGGGTTGGGGCCCTGATTGTCAGTCCATGACTGCTGCTTAGGCTTGGTGGTGGTTAGTGAAAGGGCGACAGGTTGTTGTTGAGGATCTTGTTCATGTAAAATGACGGAAAGACTTCCGTGTTCAAATTGTAAGAATTAGCAATTCCGGGAAAAAAAGCCCATACCGAGAAATAACAAGCCAAGTAATGAGAGTATGTAAGAAAGACAAAAGAAAAAGAGCAACCGCTTCTACTCTACACTACCGGCATTCTAAGCCTTACCAACATCACCCTCGTCATCAACCTCATCCTCCCAAACATCCTCATTGTCCCCATCTCTCTCAGCTTTGAGGTCGTCAAGTTGAACTTGCATATCTCTAACCTGAGCCTCGAGCTTTCTCCTTTCGGCCTTCTCCTCCTTCAGAGCCTCCTTCAGGGCCTCAAGCTCAGCCCTCTCATCTCTTATGTGCCGCTCAATCTTAGCGACAGCCTCATTCACTTGAATCGAGAGCTCCCTTGCTCTTTGGCAAGCATCGAAGGTCTCGACACCTGACAACACGGAACAGAGTCCAGTGTGGCAGGATTCTGGGTTCTAAGTCAAATTAGATATTGTGGAAGGAGAGGGAAAAGGTTGGACATACCACGAAAAGACCCAGTCGATGGCGGTTCGCCATCTCATGGACTCTCTGGACGTCCATGCGAGAATCCTCGAGCATATCCTGCACACATCAATTTGATTCACTGTGAATGCAAGTATGTACTTACATCCGAGCATCTATACCCATCAACCTTACAACTAACACAAGGCCTCTCTGTAATAATGAGTACAAGCTATCAGCATCAATAGAGACAAAACTTACTGCCAGACTCGGACACCTCACAAATCCAGGAAGAGTCAGTCCGCCATTTATCGATACACTCACGGCAAGCAACCGCGTGGCGCTTGACGGGCGCAGGGCTCCGAGTAGTGAGCTCAGGGGTGGCTTCAACGGCCGGCGCGTCGTCGAAGGTGGAATTCACCAGGAGATCAATGCTCTTAAGCCTTTTGGGAGAGGGCGACGAGGCCTGTAGTGCGGGACGCTTGGTGGTGCGAACCCTGCGTCTGGCAGGCGTGACAGTCTGAGACGCCGGAGCGTTCTCGTCCTGGGAACCCTCAGAGTCTGGAACGACCACTACAGGACTTTTGGCCTTGAGAGGTGTTTTGCGGCCCCTTGCTGGCTTCAATTCAGTCATTGGTTGGGCCGGTTTGTAAGCCATACCCTTAGATCTGGTAAGCTTGGGCTTGGGCTTGGAAGCATCAGTTTGGAAAAAAGACTGGACTGATTAGTAAAACAATTGGAGGTCAAAGTGTAGGGATGCCTTACACTGAACTTCTCAGAGGGTGTAGCGGACGCGTTCTTCTTAGTGTCACTCATAGCGATAGACTAAGGGTTGTATTTGGTGCAAGGTAAAGGGACTGTAGGTAAGGTAAGAAGAACTCAGCTCATCAAGTGTGAATGCGATATGCAAAAAGCAGAAAGGAGAATCACAACAAGTGATAAGTATAATTAAATAAATAAACATCGATTAAAACTCAAGCGCAAGATATTTCTTCAAAGACACTCAACCAGCCTTGTCTTGACTGTTCCCCTGGCTCAATTGCTTTTTCCCTCCTCAGCAAGGTAACCTGCATGCTCCGTCCGTCTCTGCCCATAGCATGGCTACATCATCAACACGTTTGGATCATTTCCGTTTGGAAATGCAACTGAGTTGGATGAATGTGGGTTTAGATTTGCAACTATTGCATTCGTTCTGTTTGAACGGGAGGATCCGAGACGTTTAATCTGTTTTCGACGTTGGAATTCTGGGACGGCCAGGGAAGCTTAGCTAGTGTATACAGTGTTGTTCAATAAGCACAAGGGGGAGGGGGTGAGATCGGTTATGCAAGCGTGCGTTTGTAAACGGGTACTTGCGTGGGAGAGTGAGATAAGTAAACGATACGTGCTGGCTGGGCTGAGACATGAGGTGGAGGTGGCGGGAGTCAGCACTTGGATAATTTCGCTGCAATGTGATAGCCCGTTTGGACGAAGGTACCTGGCAGACACGGGAGGATTGGCTCCGGATACCGGGTTTGTCGCGTTGTCATATCGGGGCCAAGGTGGTTAAGGTAAGTCTCAGCTCATCTGTGTTTTGTAGGGAACAGCCGATCAATGCGCCAACGTTCCAGCTCGATGAGACACCGCGTGAGAACAGAGTCACCATCTGCAGGCACTAAATTCTATGCCTAGCTGTCCGCAGAGAGAAATTATCTCTGATACCGATTGCTGAACTCCATAAAGCTGTCTTTGGCAAATCAGCTGAAAACCCTCGGGCTTGTGAGGTATGCCGTAATGGGTGAGTATAAGAAGTAAGTTATTTAATGAGAATGGGAACTACCTGGGAACACCTGTGTAGTAACCTTGAAGTTATCTATACTTTTAAACTCTAAGCCACAAGTCTCAAATGTAAGCGACATATCTACAACTGTGTAGTCACAATGACCTTAAATATCTGACCGTGTTCTCAGCTTGGAGACGTCTGCCTCCAAGTACACTCTCCATTGCAAGATGATGACAGGTTCAAGTTCAGCAATGTGAAAATAAATTGAGAAATCACGTGAAATATAGTCATGACTGTATGAAATACATATCATGCTGGTCAAGCCTAGCCAAATTGAAGAACCGAGAATAGATGGCTGGACGTTACACAACCAAAAGCAACGGCTCGTCTCAGGCCAGAATATGATGAGATATCGGCTAAGAAAGCAGTCATAAAACTAATGTATCTTTCCGCGCAAGTGGGATACCGCCCCAACGAAACGCAACGTGAATTCGAGGTCTTGGTTTGCAGCATGCGAATTAT
Organism: Fusarium tupiense; assembly: GCA_013364945.1. NCBI lineage: Eukaryota > Fungi > Ascomycota > Sordariomycetes > Hypocreales > Nectriaceae > Fusarium > Fusarium tupiense. Next base: position 8,900 of record JABEEO010000101.1, read on the forward strand.
TGCAAACGAAGGAGATATGAGGTGTTGGCAGTCTTCGGGTCAGCTGCATGCAGGGGACACGATGATCACCAATTCAAGGCTCTGGACTTCCGAACAACTTCGTAGTATTTATAGCCACGAAACTGTCAACAATAATGCAATTATAGAATCTCCTCCCTTCAGCCTTTCGATCGATACGCATCACCCCGTATTCGGTGTTGAGGGTGATAACGTAACTCCACGTAAAGCATCGATATCTCATCAGAGGTAGCCAGGTTGAATGGCACTGTAGATACTTGGCCAACCACTCAGCAACCGCATATTTCCCCACGCGGCTGAAACATGAGGCGGCAGCGAACCTTCAAACTCGGATTGAGATGACGAGACTAGCATGTAGAACCTGGTCGAGGGTGTAGGTACCTTACCTACCCGTTAGACTAGGCTGCCCTGAATGCCGTTCTACGGAGCTCCGGCGCTCGGCTTTTCTCGATATTTTTTTCATGTCCAAAGACTGAATGATGAATTAGGCGATGGTTGACGACGTTGGCACTTAAACTTATCCTCCGTCGGCGAAAAGACGAACACATCGATCTTCCATCTTTCACCTTCACATACGTCTTTATATCACTTTTTACATCTATCTTGTACGTCTATTTCAGACCCATCTCTGGTAATTGGACATAATGGCACCCAAGGTATGCTATGCTACGCTCCAATATGGTAGTATCCAAGTCTGACCTTCACAGGGTAGGGCCAACACCAACTCCAACTCCGCCAAGGGGCGGGCAACGCGTGTAAGTCCACGTTCCTGCAGACCGTAGGCTATTATCGTACTGATCCATCAACCAGGAGGCTGGAACCAGGGACATCGAAGTAAGTACTTATCTCTTTGATCATTGATGTGAGTTAATAATATGTAGGAGGATATTTATCGCTTTCCTGATCCTGGCTCTGACTCTGAGTTTTCACCCGATCCTCAACCTCCATCTGACGCCGAGGAAGAGTCGGACAATGCTGCTCCCACCGCCACTCAAACCGGCAGATTACGGGATTATCCATGTGTCCCGTGTCTCAAACACATGCTTAAGGTACCGTCGAACGGGCATCCTGAGCCTTGCACTAACAGGACAGGCGGGAACTACGTAGCCTATAAGTTCTGTGGTGACAAAAATTTGGGATGCGAAAGTGTAAGTTACCCCGACAGAATCTGATTACTTTGCTACGTCCTAACCTTGAGCAGCCCGCGCGCTATGCCAAAAAGCACCTTATAGTAAGCAAAGGTCTTGAGTATAACGTCTCTCGATGCTGATTGCTTGTGTTTCAGGAATGGGATAAGGACGATCGTAGAGAATTCATTGAGAGATTCTCGAAGGTGGCAGCGAAACTGCAAGATGCTGTCACGGACCACAAGAAAGGACTTGTATGATACTCATATCCTCATAAGAAAGAAGTATACTGATTTATAGCAGCAGTCAAACTGGAAGAAGTCGGCCAAGGAAGTACAGACAGAAGTCAACAAGGTGGAAACAGCAAAGGCAAAGCAAGAGGCTCACGAGGCGAAGAGGAAATACGAGGCTCTCCGTGAGGAAACCGACCAGATCTGGGCTAGGCTGAAGGAAGTTGAGGATTGGATTGAAAAGAAGGCTGAGCTTTTTCTTTCGAAGGACGAAGATGATAATATGTTTGTTTGGTTTATGGCTTCTGCTATCATTCTTGAGAAGAAGGATCGCAAGAAGTTCCAGGAGACACTGGATTATATTCAAGGGGTAGGTAACGACGGTACTAGTGATGATAACGCTTTGGATGAGGAAGAGGAAGAGCAGCAGGAGTCTTCGACGGAGGAAAGGGAAGATGATGATGTCCACATGGTATCGGGTTGAAAACACTTTCCTTTCAACTTGGTGGTCCCCACGAATGGAAACCTGAGACACCTAGGTAGATTGGCCTTCTTGTATGTAGTTGCTCGTTACTTGCTTCCGCTGTTGGAAGTGGTTTGAGGGACGCCGATGAATGACTAGCAAGAGACATTGGGCTTGGCAAAAATCGGAGCGGGAATAGTTGCATATAAATTGAATGAAGATTTGCTGTCATGGGAAATGGCGCGTTTCAGTCTTGCAGTGACCGCAGGGGGATGAAAAGTGATCAGAAAGTCAATGAATGGTGATGCGACGCGAATGAACAGTGAGGGAGCCACTGATATTGGATCAACCGGCCAAGTATCTTGAACTTCGAGTTCTGGTGTATAATACAGAAGAAATGATGGGTTGTCTTCGCGCGGGGGCGACTAATTGAAGACCATTCGTCGCCGGCAGAACATGGACGATTCTTAAAACCTGAAGTGCAGTGTCTTTGCGATTTGGGTTGTGACTCCGTGGAATGCTAGCTTTAGACTTGACTGTCTTGACAATTATCTGCCAGATTGCCTTCAACCTCGCGGGCGGGCGAAAGTGGAGAAGCTGAGGATGATGTTCAAGATGGGAGAAAGCCTGCGTGTTCCATCTCAAAGATCAATTGATAAGGTCTCGTTGGAGGAGTAATTGGCATTTTAAGCGAGATTTTCCGTCGTCCTGTGTGAATCCATGCCCATGATCAGAGACATCTCACTATTTCTCAATTGGCAATGGTACTCACTCCCTTTTCAGGTCGACTTTTCGTCAGTCGGTCTATGCCTCGGACATGGAATGAGAAAAACTCAATCTCACGATGTCTTGTGTGAAAGAACGCAAGTTGAACGTAACAATTTGGAGGACTCTTGCGCACGTGGGTGAGAGGATCATCGCGGCCAATGGCGAGACGGAACAGTTCTGAAATGGGGCTCTCTGTCGTTTAACAAGTCACGTAGAGTTTAATCAGCTTAAGCTTTCTGGTATTGCCATATTGAGCGTCGCTCCCACTGTGATTCGGCCGGAGTGTTTCGATCGATCGGGGCTTAATCTTGGATATTACGGCGCTAATCTCACCTGGAAGATCATCTCTGGGTCATCGCTCCCAAGCTCTATCAATTGATGCTGACTGCCAAATTAGTCTCCCCTCGGTCATTTGATCTTGATGAATGAAACATCTGCTGAAACCTCACTCTCATGCTCGCTTGGATGCAATTAGCTGGTCGACACACTGCGTATGGGGACTCCACCTGAGAACAATTTGAAGAAGCGCGAGACTTACCCTGTATGCTCAACAAAGTCGGACGTGGAATTGAAAGAACCCTCTTGTAAACGTAATGGCAGCACCAGATCCTGTAAACACCAAAATAATCCGATAGCCTTGAGAATAGTTCAACGGTATATAGACAAAAAATATCGCCAACGGTTGAATTGGCTTGGTTTTCTGATGAGAGTATACTCAACTCGTACGGAGGATAAGTCGCGCTGATGCTAAGAGGCGGGCCATGAGTTGGTCACGGCGACTTGTCTATCGTTCGGGCACCTGAGTCCTTAGCTCCTCTGTTTACCTCCAGATTTTATGAAATGGCCAAAGAGCAAGGTCTAGTTGAATTTTGATCGAGTCTCAATATACGGTCATTGATTCAACGATGCAACACAACACAACCCCTCGAGCGTTAGAGTCATGAGCGCGTCGCCAACAAAAGCCACTGGATCAAACCTCAAGTGGTGACAACGCTAAGCGGCCCACTATTCCAATTGCTCTCCCGCTCAGAAACGCTGCTCCCGAGACGATCGCCCTGTATAGTTGTACTGGCGGCTCTTTATTTGCCTCTCACAAAAACACTATCGCTATACATAGCCGAAAACAGAGACAATAGTTAATTAGAGCAGCGCAAATTAAAGCACAGTTATTTCAATAATTCTCAAGGTTCTATGGACTGTCGTTCTGCGCAGCAAAATAGCCCTGAGAGACAGCCTGGGGTAATGGTAGTTGATTAACTGGCAGGGCTGGTGGGCAGTAAAATTACGGGCCTGGGAAGCGCTACCTTAGGCGGCGGGGTGCTTCGCGTGCGGATTCCTTCTCACACACGTCATTTGTCTCGGGCATCTCAAGGTTGCAAGAAGCCTCGGCCATGGCAATCATCGTTCCTCATTCATTCCACCACACGAAAATGCGATGCTGAACATCCCGCGAATGCCTCACACACACGCGCAGCATCAGCGTCTCCAACGATTAGTGCTGAAAACGGAGCTTGACAACCTGCCTGCGCCTTGCTAAAACTCTCAATTCTACGCGTCGACAGCAACCGCCAACATCGAGCAACCCCAATCAAGACACTAGTCCGCTACAGATCGGCCGGAGAATGCGAGTTTAAGAGTCGAAAATATCGCCGAGTCAAGGAGCGCCCGAGCCAAATGACAAGAGCTCCACGCGTAAGGGCAATCCACAGTTGATCAAGGTCTCCGTGATACCCTCTCAAACGCGCATGGTATCTTCAACAAGAACTCCTCGACGCCGGTCGCACAGCGCCCCCTTCGAGCATCGAAATCTTTCCGACCGAGCACGTTGAGCGCGTATATAGCGCCAACAGTCAGTATTGACAAACCGTCAATCTCAACGACAAGCCCTCCCCACCACGACCCCAAGCGATGGTAACAACGTGATCCTCAAGTTCACTTCACGCCGATGATGATTGCGGTGCCCAACTCCAACCCGATGCCCCCGACCACTCTCGCAAGAACGATCTATATAACGGCCAACGTCGCGTCATCCGCGCCGAGACATGTCGCAGGCCTGAACTCTCCTCCTTGAGCTTCCAGCCCGCCCTGAAAAGCATGGAATCGACCAACTACGCGAGCGACTGGCGAGAGCGCTCCGATGCAGCCTAGATGGGCTGAGTCAGTAGCAGGCTCAAAATCATCACCTTATCTTCAACATCATCTTCACGACGTCGACTAGGGACCAGATACACCTGCTTGCTCAAGCCCACCGAGATGCACCTTAACAGCGGATACGAGAACAATACCATGAGTAGAGCGCGGCCTGCCAACAGTACCCCGAGTTTGTCATGCTGTAGGTCGCTGCGGTGGCGATTGAATGAAGAACATGGCTATGTTATGCGGATATGTCAGTCAACATGATCGCATGGCGTCAGGTCCAACAACTGACGGTCTAACGATGAAAAACGTATGTTGCTTTTCGGTGTTATGCTGGGTTGTAAGCTCCTCAAGCTGCCATCCTTTGAAGCACTGCGACGTTTGCTATCAATAGAGGTTTCGAAGGTGCTGAGTCTCAAGGTAAGTTCTCTGCCTTTCTGCCGCTATAAACTTGGACTAATATTGCAGCTCCCCAACTCTTTCGACCACGCAAGGAGGTTATCCAGAACACCTCTACGTCGCCCGAATATCACTCACCACTAAGCCGACGTCGATTCATGAGAACGTCCATGCATAAGAACGACGAACGGGCCAGAGAATACTTGCAAGCAACTATTTACGAGATCGAAACTGCGCTACGGAAAAGCTTAAGGGGAGGGCTGCTTTGGAGAAAGACATTTCCAAATCCGAATTCATGAACGCCACACGTCGTTGGAGGTCCGAAGCGACCTGGCCGCTGTTATCTAGAGACCTCGCAGAATCTCAGACCATTCTTGAGAAATCTGGTGCTGAGTTTCCTCTAGCACGACCATTCGGCCAGCTATTGAAAGCAAGAGAGGCTTAAAAGAAGTTAAGACCAACTTAACCAGAAGGAGACTGGTTCGATCAGATGGGCAGGTAAAGCAGTTGCGTCCTTTTGCTGTTGTCTTGTACTGCATGGGATATACGTTTCTCGCTTCTTATCCTCCCTCTTGGCCCCAGGCTCATTCCCATTGGCCCCCGGACGGAAGTCCTCTCCCCCATCGGCTCCTTTTGCAGACAAAGCATGACTTCACTCAACATATCAATAGAGCGAAGCCCGGGACAGTCAAATGTGCGATGCCGATGCAGACGGGTTCAAATGTCCGCTTCATAAACAACCTCCAAACATCAGGATATCTGCCAGACCATGGAAGAGGGGAGTGAGGGGCCTTCTGGCTGCACCATAGAGAGGGCATCACTAACAATCTCTCTCCGACTTGTAGACATCATGTCGCGTGCTTCTCAAAGCCTTGGAGTCTTTCACCAGCACAGGTTACTGCTCATCGAACGCGCCGCGCCGCGCCCGCCTTCGCCTCCGCGCCCGTCCCAGAGAAAGGCACGATCCTGTAAACAAGAAGCGGACTACTTTCTCGGACACTCCGGAAGCCCGCTCGTGGTTTAGATTACACCGTTAGGGACGGAAGCTTGGTCAATATCGGCCTCGGTCTGCTGAACTCGGCTCGGATGGATCGGGGGCTCGCATTGCCTCGGTGGAGGAGCTTGATACCGTGGTACCGAGCTTGCTGAGTCCTGATGCACAGGAACGAGCAATTGTGCGGTACCATGTCGTGCGTCATGGACAATGCGACCTACCTAAAGACTCATTTTTAGAAGCTCACTTGAAAGGTCAGTTCTTTATCCCTCAAAACCCCTTTATCACACTCCATACTAATCTGTCTGTCACAGCTTCATGCGCAACACACATCCCCCGTCCCGAACGTCGTCATGACCCCCGCTACCTTGCGCCCAAGAAAGCTTCCGAAGACACACGCGTTGCGAAAATGCCCTTCCGGAAGAGAGCGAAACCCCGAACCGGCTCTCAATCTCCAAAGCGGGAGCACTCGGGCTCTGTTTCGCCGGATAAGGACGGCAAGGAAACACGGCACGTCAGCGACATGATCATCCCTGTAACGGAGGACATCAATCGAACGTACGCGCAAAAGGTCATGGACTCGTTTCGCTCGTCGGTTATGGTCTCTGCGAAGCGTTGTGCCGTGACGGGGAAAGGGCAATCTTGGTGCATCAGTCCAGCTATCGGACCATCGCTGCAAGCCTGTAATATTGTTCCGCAGCAGCAGTTTCATGTGTATCCTGATTCTTCCAGCGGTCAAGACTTGGAGTTGAGTAGTCGACGACTGCACGAGGCCTGGTTGTCGACTTGGGCGCCTGCCAACGGCATTCTCATGATGAGTCACATCCATGAGTTTTTCGATGCGCGGCTGTTTTCGATTCATCCCGAGACGTTTCGTATACGAGCCTTTGTTCCATACGATGCGATATTGGATTACCACGGATGTATAGCTAATATCCCTCAAGACGTGGACCGTGCTGCTCTTGCACACCATTACGACATGTGTTGCTTCGAAAATATGGCTGCCAATATGATTCTTCCCGAACTGACGACGACACTGACGTCCAGGGCAGCTACGTCCGGGACGAATCCTCCTTTCACAGCACGATCTGATCTTGCCGTGACGCCAGGGCCGGATACATATGGGGACCCGTCCAAGAGAAAGCGAACCACTCAGGATACCTCGGAGTATCACCAAGATGTGGGTGTCGATGCCAGAGAACGGAAACGGCAGCGTGTTGATGTGTTTATGATGGAGGACACGGAATTGATACGCGAGACTTATTTTGACAGTCATGTTACCCCTCGCAACAGTCAGCACTTTCTCGCTGATGTTAATTTTGAACTTGGGAAGCTTGTCGATTACGGGGAATAATGCGTAAGTTCTTCCTGCGCGATCTACCACAGACCGAAAAGAAGAGGGGACTGGTGAGACCTTTGAGCTTTCAGGCTGGTCCGTCTGCCACTCTTCACTGGAGACTCCCAGCAAGAAACGGCATGCTCCATTGCTTCATGCTGCCGCTGTCTCAGGGGCATCGGCTTCACGTAACCAGTTGATACGAGTCAAGCGGTGAGGTAGTACGTAAGGTGGCACCATAACGACGTTGAAGTGCGGTGATGCATGCTCAATACCGCCTTGCTAGCATGGGAGCACGGTGATAAGATATCACCAATGGTTCAGCATCAAACGGAGTAAATGCCAGGCCGATTGCGTTTGTTCGGCAACAATACATGCCACGATGCGAGAAGCACCTTCATCTTTCGAGGGGTTCCGGTCCCAGCCGATAAGTGCCACAAGCTTGCGGTGGGGAATCCTTCACATCATAATTCTTTTGACTGTAGACGTTGATGAAATTGCTCGCAGGCGGTTACAGGCTGGTAAGAACTGCAATTCTCCGACCTCATCCGATTCCGCCTCGTCGGGTGAAATCTCCAGCGAGATAAAAATCTACATGTCCGTCATCAGATGTTATGGCAGTCCGAGCCAGCCATCTTGAGAAAGCCTACGTGGCCATGCACTACAGATGGATATTGTATCTCGTTGAGGATAGTCAACATGAAGAGTTTGATGAGCATCCTCGCGAGTCTAGATAGCCGCTCCGATCGCATAAGGGCAATGACTTCAGGAATAACCTGGCTCTGAATCCTCGAGGCCGTTTCCTGTCTCGCAATGGCACCGAGAACCCTACCGTGAACAGTCATGGCTGCAGTGATACGCCTCCACTTTGTATCAGTCTTCTAAGCCAACTCGAAGCCGTGTTCCAATAAGGGGCCTTGAGAACAACAGTAAAATATCGATACGGCTCGACCCGAGACTGAGGTGAGCCTTTTTAGGACCCAGCTTCACCCAGATACGCTTAACAGGACAGGAATCACCAGGCGAGGTTTACTCAAGGCGGTCTCTTGCTACCTCCAATCTGGCCCAACCGCTTCCGCAAAAGAGAGTCGAAGATGATGAGGCAATTATTAGAGAAAGGTAGGTGATAGGGAAGTCCATAGTACTTCAACCTAAGGACAATGCACAGTTCTTACAGGGAATCTTGAGTCTCCTTCGAGGAACCCATCATGTACTCGGCCTCTGGTCCTCCATTCTGAGAACGAGCCAGGGGGTAGTTTTTTGGGATGAGTTAAGATGGTGTATTGGTCATTTCGTCGTAGCTTCTCTTAGTCAAAGCAGGGGTGTTCTCAGCGAGAAGCTGTACGATCAGACGATTTTACTAACGGTCGCGCTGCTATTCTGAAATGATGAGTAGTCTTTGAGAGTAGATAGCTTCTCTGGGGCGTAAGATCGATTATCGATACGATAATTGAGATCCGCTGAAGTGTCTGACGCCAGGAACTCTCGCAAAAACGTATAACAGGTCTCTGAGACAAGACATGTTCTGGTCTCACAAAGCCTGCTTTATCTTGGCCTTGTCAAGTTTAGTATTCTGGTCAATGAAACGAGAAACCGATGCTATCCCTTATCCTCGACCTCATGATCTGGTATCTTGACATGTAATTGATGCCGGGCATCCTCCGTTACTTCGTCAATAGTAGCAGGACACGTTAGAAAAGGTTTGTCGTGGTCCTCTGGGTTCGAAAGCAAGAGTGCTGGCTCAAATGTAGTAACTTCATCGCCAGGCTGCAGGAATTAACTCAGAGACTCATTGACTCTTGAAATGAGAGCCACTGGAGTGTATGAGAATGTACAAGTTCTTGAAGGTCTTCAAGATTGAGGGGCGGGGGGTCAATGGTCTGATATGACCTAGATGTAGGTAGTCTTTCGAACTGGCCCTTATCCCTTTTGAGTATACCAGGAACAGAGTTGGGCAGAGCACTTCATTCTCCTTCAAGATGGCTGCCCAGGTTTGACGTTTTACCGCTCGGCTTAAACTTACAATATCACGCCTGGTGTCATCGGAACTTCCTGCGACTTGAGCTTTTAAGAGTCCTTTCCACTTCTATACAGGTCGCTCGAGATCACTCAGCTGATACGTGCCATAGTCCTCTGTTATACCCTTTCATCGGCTCACAGCCATAGGGCCGACCTCAGAGCTTAGCAGCTGCCCAGTCCTATTACCATACAATAATATGTTAACCCCACGTGTCATATGCATTGCGAAACGAATTGGCACGCCATCCAGCTCCAGGCCGTGGGTGTTAGGGAACATGTTTCATCCGAACGAGGTGTCAAAGTAGCTGAACCCCTGGCATCGCGGCAGGGGGTAATGTCCACAAGCTCACGTCTTGCATCACGTCTCATTTGACGAACTGGCTGAGGGACTGAGACCGAATCCCGAGGAACGGGGATCATCCCGTCTTAAAGTTATGAGCACATCCATATTCGTCACCGCAGCTATAAGAAGCTCTCTTCCCAGAGACCCATGGACATTATGGAATAGCCGTCCACCAAGAACAAGAACGCCAAAGCCCAAAAACCAAGACCACCTTGCCCAGACATAAACAACATCATCAAAGAGCATTGTCCACGAGTGACTGTGAGGGTGGGGATCAAAACAGCTACATCATCCTCAAGTTCAACGAAATGCAAGCAGGACCTGTGAAATAAATCGGAGGGCAATGGTGAAAGAAGCAGTGGAGGACGAACTTGAAAAGCACCTCTTCCAGAGTGCAAGAAACGGTAAGTATTCACGCTTGGCGATGGAGTGCTCTGCTCTGGCATGCTGAAGCCATCTGTCTTCCAAGAGCCTGCTCAAGGAGAGCACGGAGCTTGCTACTCGTCATAACACCACAGTCTAAGTCGAAGAGCCTCAAGAAAGTCTCGAATATAAATCGCAATATCCACAAAAACAGTCTCAGTGTTCAGGCGACTGGTTGTTTCTTGACGGACTCAAGGAAAGAGAAGAGGAGATAACGTCTAGCCTGGGGAAAAGCCAAAGCCAGTCGTGAAAAGGTGAATATCCGGGTCAATGGACCTAACGAAGCAGCGCGGGCGGTACAATTGAGAACACTCAAGGAGATATTTGCGGCTTGCGAGAAGGGGAAGAAGGCAATCTTGTGCATGGAGGACCTGCGGTGCGTGGTGTTGAGGATTTGCTGGAGTGGCCAGACCGGGAGCCCCAAGACATGCGACTGACTGATGGAACTACCCCGAAGCAAGAGCAATGATACTATTAATCGTGGTGGATTCAATGTGGTCAAAAGGACAGAATTGTTGTACTCAGGTGGGACAAGCTTAGATAGTAGCGTGCCTGTTTCCAAGGATCACTTGAGCTACCATTTGGTAGCCGGACTACTTTCGATTTCCGAGACTCGTGCCACTGAGACACTTCTCCTCATACTCGTCAGTCTTGGGGTTCTTGTGACGAAGTGCGCCTTGTTGGCGTGGCCACTCTTGTCGGGGTCAAACATGTTTACGTAGGGGGTTGTGTTTGCGAACTCTTCTTGATGAGGAGCTTTCTTATTGCGAAGGAGCTTCAGGGTGTCGCAAGGTAGCTTCATGTAAGCGCCACAACATCAGCACAGCCTATCAGACAGACCTTTATCGAGCTTCTGATAAGCCACTCCAAGTCTGTCGACTCGGCATTTCCTCAAACGCGCTCATCTCTCTCATACTCGGAACCCATCACCGCTTTCTGAGGGGCTCGGCGTGTGGGCTGAAGAGCTCTACCTCAATCTGCACGTGCAGATAATGAGGCCAGGCCTGTCCCTCGACGGGGTCTAGGGCGACGCTACCGTGGTGTTCATGGGAATAAACAACTGTATCGTCAGGGCGCCACTCACATAGGTGTCAATGGATGCAACCGTCGTCGGGACCCGGCGATGCTGCTGGTAAGAATTTGGTGATGTCGTTGGTTACTGTATCCTTAGCTCGGAGTGTCTGTCATGAAGGGACTGGCCGACTTCGGCATGTTCGTGTGGTCGGAGTCGATAAACTACTTGTTGCTCGAGAAGGTTACGTACGCAAGGGTCGGGACGACGGTCAAGCACTAGTACTGGTGTGCCCCGAGCGTCGAATGGGTCACTGTGGACGCCAGATTGAGAAAGATGGGCTACCGGATCGCTGTGATCTTCGCGGCGTCGAAGAATTTGCCCGGCACCTATTTAGCCGTGAGTTCACAGCCGGTGAGATGATCCCACTCGAGGAGATGTTAACTATCCGCAACTCCTTGATGAAGATGGAGTTCATATATACATTGCTGCTGAATAGAATACTGTGGCTTGAGGTCTGAGGGGCAGGTTAGATGTGTGCCCAGTCGTGGTTGACATGACCTGGCCATGCTCTAATGACCCTGTGTAAATGACCAGCCTCGGATGTTTGAGAATTGTGAGACTGGTCCCTTACCATAAAACGACGGCGGTCAACGCCAGGCTCAATACGGACGTCATCGACGACAACAGGAGGAATTTCCGGACCCCGAGAAGCACTACCAGACAGTCAGCGACAAAGACACGACCATCGCCAGACAGGCGGCCTACCTCCAATTCATCAGCACCGTCAAGCTCAAGATCAGGTTCTGAAGGCCCGAATCAGACCAGAAGGTAGGCAAGTCTAGGGTCTGCTCTGATATCTTGACAAAGGGCGTTGAAATCCTGAACCAGTGGGCGAACACAGACGTGATCATACGAGCGGTCTTGAGAGCGTCCCGCAGAAGCCCGGGAGGACCAAGGCCAGTGGGAAGCTCGAGGCGCATCAGGCACAACTTCGCGCATATTAGACTCCTCAAGAATTCGTTCAGGCTCATCTTCGAGAACATAAGCGAGAAAATGCCAGCGGCCTTTGGGGAGATCTCGGTGATGACCAGGAACTATTGGCTCAAGACGTCCTGGGGCATCGCCAGTGGACTGGGCATGCTCATCCACAAGGATGAGAACGGAGTACAAAACAAGACCACCCACTTGTAACGCTATAAAAGAGGATTATGGGCTCTAGCTTGCGTGCGTCGTGAGAATCGCAACCTCGATCTTGGAGAAGGCCACGATCCAGGATGGAAGCGTGTCTGCCAGTGAGAACAACCACCAGTTCAACGTCAAGCTCCACCTCAAGGTGTCCTCCTGCAGCTCGCCGCAAGCTTCGACCGGATTCGAGACCACAGAGAACATCTTCAAGCAGGCCGAGAACTTGAGCGCACCTTGCCTCGCATCCTGAGTCTTCAGCGGCACCACGAGCGCGTTCAAACTCAGAACTATGCAACCCTTCGCGATGATGCCAATTGGCACGAACCTGAACTTGGAGAAATCCTAGAACTTGCTGTGTCGTCAGGGTAAGCTTGGGGACATAGATGTTCGAGGATGGGTGTGAAGAACGCATAGAGGGCAAGGATGAGATGCTGTACGCCTTCGTGATCAAACTTGGCCGGTAGCGAACATGAACATTCGATTGTGATGGTATGCATAAGCATGAAGTCGAAGGTCAGGAGGAACAAGGTCCCGGCCCCAGAGAGGAGAGTCAACGGAGGCAGCCCTCAAGCCTTTGGCGAAGGGGAACACGTATCCCCACCTAGTTACGAGGGTTGGCTGTGGCGACTACCTGGACTTGGTCACAATCGAGTACATTGGCTTCGATGTGGCCACATCGATGGTTGAACGACTGGTAGACCACGTACCCGATCAGCTCATCAACCGGTACCGCAACTCAGGCTGGAATGCGTATAAGATCATGTCCTACTTCGATCTCGAGTCCACGTTGGCCCCATTGGTGGGAGCGTGGAGGCGGACATCCCGAGAACAGGCACTAGAGCCTAGAGCAGGGGAAATACCACACGGAGACACGAGGCGCAACGGCATTTGCAAACCCCTTGGCGCCCGCAATCGGTAACTCGTCGAAGCAGAGCAGCAACTAGAGCCAGAACACAAACAAAGGCCGAAGGAGGTATAGGCGGGGTACGTGTGGATAACATAGTGACCGAGGCGGATACAACGGGTTTGAAGAGGAGCCAGGCCGGGCAGTTGCTCGGCCCCATGGGTAAGGGCGTGTCGCACCAGCTGGTCGTGGTCAACAGCACCATCTAGAGGGCGAACGAGACCCTGTTTTCCTATAAAACCATCGGCAGACATCGTCTAGCTCGTGTAGTGGCAGTCGCACTTGACGGCTTGGCCATAAAGCAGCCTGTATATGACCTGGTGCTCAAGTGAGTAAAGATGAACGAGAAGGTGGACTAGGGGCTACACTCCATCTCGAGCAGGGCCAGGCCCACGAGGACGTCCCCAACATCAACCAGATCACAAGCCTAGGGTTGAGGTCTACCAGGGATACCGGCGTAGTCGGTGAAGGGCACGAAACCTGTAGCAACATCGCGGCCCAAATCTTAGTCTCACACATCTGCACAATCGAATTGGGCGAAATGGCCACCTCCAAGTAGGTTTATGACAACAAGTGCAGCTACCAGGTCAAGTACAAGAAACTGTACACCGCCATGTTCATCGTCATGACTACCATCGTGCCCGAGCACATGTCCATGAACAGGGACGAGACAGTATCGGGTGACGAGACCGGGGGCACGTTCAGCTGCATGACCGAGGACACCATCGAAAACATCGCGGTCTGCGTGGAGACCTTTGGAGATGCAGTCATAAACAGGACATCGCTGGAGAAGATCCTTAACAACATCCAACAGAGCACCAGCGAGTAAGAGAAGGGTCCGGGCTTTTAGTCGAGTTGTGGGATATCTATGTGGTCATGTGCATGTATATGAAACGCGATAGTGATCTGCTCCGCGGGTTTATCTGGCTGGTCGCTCTCAATCTCGTTCGTTGCGTTGCAAAGTCCACCTGGTGTCGATGCGACCCTGGGACTCGCGGTGACAGCGGGCGAGGGCAGGCTGCCAAGTTTCCCATCATCATAGCGATAAACAAGATCGATAAGGAGGACGCTCGAGTTGACCAAGTCGAAGCTCATCTTGCCCGTCATGACGTTGATATTGAGGGCAAGTACATGCTCATCCTGGTGTGCCTGGTGTACTCCTGACAAAGTCGATCAAGATCATGTTGTAGCGTTTCGTCATGCCCGGTAACACGTACGTCCGTGTCGTTATCAGCATCGTGGAGCGTGTGCGGCCTCCACGGCATGTACGTGGCCCTCATCGACGCCGGCATCCTTGTGTGTTTGACCCTCGAACATCGCCAGCCGGTCAACGCCATGATTGAGAACCACCCTCAGGATCCTGACATAACTAACGTTGGCCGATGTGAGTCGCAAGCATGACGTTCGGGTTCACGTCCCCATGCACGTTCACGTAGTGCATGTTACTTATCCATGTGATGAAGTGACTCATCCCGGCGGCGGGCTTGGTCGCGAAGTTGCTCTAGATCGAAGGTGGGATGATTTGTAGAACGGCGCTTGTGTTCCTGCACATGCTGGTCCTCAAGGTCGAGCTGATGTTCCTGTTGGAGTCATAGCAAGCGCTTATATGCCATATCTCGCCATATGCACCCTTTCGCAGTATGAGTGAGTACCTGCACCTAAGTGCGAGTAACACGAACTTCATGATACCCGACGTGGCTGGGCATCCAGGCTTGTTCCAGCATACAAACCCGGCAGCGAGCTTATTCGGGTTCGGCATCATCAATCTCATCGGGTTTCTAGCCATAATCCTGTCGCAGACGCCTTCTCCGCAGCGATCCAGTATCACTGGGGGCTTGGAACCGGAGCTCCTGGTGGTATTGGGCGGCGATATCACACATCGCGAATGTGAAGTCGACGTCGATGCTGATGTAGGCTCGTGGCGGGAGCGCGAGCTAGGTCTGGAGTGATTAGAACGACATGGGGCACTTCGACGACTGGGAGGGAGATATCAAGACGAGTGAGGGCATGAACGACGACAGAATCGTGGCGCCGGATGACTTGCTGCAGGTCCTGCACCTATTTGTCGTGTCCTAGGTTAGTATGGATAACCTCCTTCCATAGTGATGCGACTCCGATACTCACAGGGTTCAAAACAAATATATTGCACAGAACATTTGCATCCTAACGTTGGTATGGCTGTGACTCTTGTCGCAGATATCGCCTCAGTCTGTCTTGCACTCCGAGTGGAAGTTGTGAGCCTTGACGAGGTCCATAACGGTCGAAAACCACGCCCACTATCCGCCAGGCATCAAGTTCTCGCCTGTCGGAACCAAGCCGTTCCCTCGCATGTGATGATGGAAGGCTGTATTATATGCCGCCTCAGCAATTGCCGATAGATAACGACAACACCGAGGTGGCCTGCATGGTCGGCAGGTTGAGCAAGAACACGAGGAATATGTTGTATAAGTATGTCAGGTTTGGGTTGGATAACGCGTCCGGGGAGATATTCTGTAGGTATACGACGGTGGAATCAATGTTGATCTCGATGGTGATGAAGCTGGACTTGACGGAGCTGCGCAAGATAAACAAGGTCTTCTCGAGAGTGTCGAGAAACTCCTCCTCGGCGCTCGGCCCGGAAAACATGTGCTCGGTATTGTTGTTGTGCAGGCGTGGAAGAGGATGCAGTCGGGGTTTTGAGGGACATCGAGGAGATCATGTGCGAGGAGCTCTGATGGGAGGTGGACAACAAGATCGTGAAGGTAGGATCACGGGGGTGCGCAATCGATATCTGATTGTCCAAGTCGGGCTGTGGCCGTGGCCGTGTCGCGAGCGATCATCGACGCCGACTTGATCGGTCCGAAGACGTGTCGTTGTTCCTGCTTTTGCCTCCCATGATACTCTTGGTCCGCTGGAATATGCCTAGGGCTATCGCAGGTCATTTATCTTGTTGGCGTTGACAGAACCGGCCGTCGCGTACCAAGGCATGGTCGTCTCGAAGGAGGTTCGTTCAAAAAGAACACGTAAGTCTGCAAGCGTGGGTTTGTTGGGGTTCAGCGGTCTGATCTGTCGGCGTCGTGTTGGAAGGAAAAAAGAATGGCGTGGAGGGAGGGCTCTGCGTTGTTGGTTACGTCATTGTAGGGCGCGTCAATCGGCCCCACAACTGGGGCACTGGGCTGTTACAGCCCTTGGAAGATCTTTTAGTGAAGCACAGGGCAGCGCCAAGATCCCCAGTGGCTGAAAGGGCATGGCGCTGATAGCAGTGGCCTGCTTATACTTGCAGTGGCAGCCCAGTTGCATTTCTGCTGAACGGTGCTTAGTCCTGAGAACTGAACGAGCTCTCAATTCCATGCTCATCAATACCTTAGACAAAGGAATATCTCGAAGGCGCGGACGCACGCAAGGAATATTCTTGGTTTGTTGTATCTCGGCTGACAACAGCAGATCCATAACGGCGACGATAGCTCTTCACGCTGCTAACGAAGGCATGATCAGGAATATTTTATTCCGAAATCACCACCGCATGATCTTTCCGATACACCCGAGTCCTTCTCTTATTATCCCCAATTGCTATCCGGGTAGAAGCATCGACGCCGAGTACGAGCAGACCCAAGTTGGTCTCGCCAAATATACACGCCTTCAGCAACGCGACGACGCTTACTCTCGACGACGTCGACGATATCAGCACTGGTGGCATCCCACGATTCATCGAAAACCGATGTTGATGAGCGCTGGTATGCGAGGCTAGATATCGAGCCACCGTGAAGTCGAGCCGTAGCAAGAACACCTCACCAGCATATGGATTCAGGGTTCACAACGCCTGTGCACTACGACCTCCGACATGAACCACCTGTCAACGTGCTTTAACATATTCTCCGGCCATCCTCCTTCGCGCGTTTGACCTTCAACTAATTGCCATTTGCCGGCTCGATCTTGCAGAAGATGATGTTGTCCCCGCACCTGTGAACACTACCGCGATGGTTGTGCAACAAGACTAGGATGCACGACAAGAGGATGTTGAAACATATTTCGTCATTGGCGGCAGGGCTGGGGATGGGTATGAGTAGCCGAAACACTGATAGTTAGCGATGCGCCCGTACATCGACCATCGTGAACTTGGTGTGTGATGTCAAGGCATCATGGCTCAACTAAAGCAAATACTCGACCCCTTGACCCAAAGGGTGGTGCTAGGCGTTACTTTCGAGTCCTTGTGCGAGGTTGGCGCTTGTTGAACGGCTTCTCGGCGGGTTTCTCGTCGGGCTTCTCGTCGTCATCTTCTTCGTCGTCAACATCTGCCGTGCTCACCAGCTCCGACGACCAGAGCTACTCGTACGCTGATCCACTCAGCTTCTTATCTCTTGCTCCTCAACAGTCGAATGACGTTGGTCAAGTTCGGGTCTGTCTCGAGGTTGCCACCTGAGAAGCTGATCTAGGGAAGGAAGAAGACCAAGGCGATATGGAGGGCAGACGTCGCAGTAGGGCATAAGGTTCTTGCCTTAAGATCGGCCACGGTTTTGCAAGAATCGACCTGCCGATGCGGTTCGGCCCACTCATCGAAACCATGCGAGAGATGTGACCCGTGGACAAGCCGAACAGTCGCAAGATCAACCTGGAGCAGTTGAAGGCCTTGTCTGGGATGCTACGGTCCTAGCCCCCGAGGCTGTAGCCGTGCGCCTGGTCATTGAAAGCCATGGGCGTCGCGAGGTGCGTGAATGTAGGGCCATTGAGAATAAAATTAATATATATCGACAGATGGTGTCTGGCGAGTTGTTGGTGGAATGCAACGTTGATAACTTAGTAAGGAAGTCCAGGTCAGTGGTGACCTACATCAGGTTGCTTGAGCCCATGAAGATGTACTACAAGGAGCTTTGAGTGTGGCAGCCGAGCTGAAGAACAGGATGTGGCAGATAGGTGGCAAGCAGGAAGTCCGCGAACAGAAGGGGGTGCGCTAACGAGGCGAAGAAGACCAATATGAAGGATGGTGACTCTGAGCACGACAACAACTCCGGTATTGAAGAGCAGAGGGGGGGAGGCGGGAGGATAAGCCTGCTCCGAAGTATGATACGACATACGGACATTTCTGGTTACCGATGGACTGTATACCATGGTGAAGACCTGAGTAACCTTGCTAAGGACAAGGAGATGTTCCTAATTGAGAACACATCTCAGTTCAACAGTGTCTCATTGGCATCGAAGGTCATGTAGCAAAGCAGCCCAGCCCGAAGTCTCAAAGATCATTCTGTAGGTGAACCAGCTGAGCCTCCCGTCTTCATCATGTACCTTGGTGAGCGCTCACGTGTGATGAGAGTGAAACACCCAGAAGGTCAACCAGCTTGGCCCCTGTTCCATGCTTGATACATCTGCATATTCGGTTCGTGTAACATATTTTCCAATACAAATGCCTACGGGACATCCAATGATGGTGCTGATGTATGACATGGGCCATATCCACTGTTCATTGGCTCTCTTTGGAGAGATCGATCCTCGGATCGGCCCGAACCTTCTTTTCAGATTGGATGAGACCTTAAGGTTGCAACAACCACAAAAGATGGCTTTTGTGGAGCCGATTTGCCAACCAAATCTCATATAATATGAGACATAGCGTCAAATCTCAGATAAAGCTATGTTTGCAGACTTATCAACGCCATATGCCATTACATCTTGTTAGTGGTAGAAAGATTGGCAAAAGCTCGTGAGAAAGTACTCTGGATGTTATATGGCACCAAACTCTCAGGTTGCGGTGAATAAATCCTTATTAATACGACCAGCATGAGCTGGGCAGCAGGCGACGTGAGAAAAAGGATGGTATGTACCAAATCAGAGTAGTTTCTGACAAGGAGGCTGCAGATTGGGATCTCGACAGCTCACTGAGAGGCTGAGAGGATCAAACCTATCAGGCGCTCAACAACAGAGTGGGAGGTAGAAGCCATAAGGCCGGTAGTAAATATCTCATCAAATAATTGAGAGTGAAAGTCTGCGCTTTATAGAAAGGGCGACTTTGTGCATCCAATGAGCGAATGGATTAAGGGAGAATTCACTGGGATGAAACCGTGGCTTATCCTAGTAATAGTGACAATACTGGCGGACGGCAACTGATGACAGTTACGTATCGACGAAGACCTTCTGCGGAAACCAGATCATGTGATAAACCTGGTAAAACAGAGGTTTGGTAATAAATAGAGCCAAGTAATTAGCGGGAGAAGAGATAGATTTGTCCAGAAGTTCAATGATGATATCTGAACCTTTCCAGTAAGACAATCCAAGATACCCAGGAGATCAGGTACTGCAGAGCCGAATAATCGACCAGAGGAGAGGTGTTCTTTTTGGAAGGAAGGTTCAAAATGACGATCGCGAGTTCCCAAGGTGATCAGGTACAGCAGAGTGTTGAGAGCTTTTTTGATCGAGATTGTGGGTAATTTCACAGCTGCAGTATAAACTGTCTCTGTAGGAACAACCTTGAACCAGTGTAGAAAGGGGGATCCCGAGGTTTCTCAATGAAAATAGCTGGGAACCTCGCTCCTTGGAAGCAGGATCACAAGTCAAGAGTGTTAACGTTGATGTGCTGAGATGAGAGGCGAATGGAATTATGGGCTCTTAGATCAACCCATTGGCGTAAGAGATGTGTGGAAAGTGAGTTTGGCGAGTTTGGTGGAAAATGTCGATTGTGGTGTTGTTGAAAGTATTGATGTTTTGTTATGTGATAAGATGTTTGTCGATTGTTGTGTTGTTGAAAGTATTAATGATTTACAGATCACTACAAACACAAATTACTGGCGAAGTCTATCAACTACTCGACATCTTTAGAACCAGAAAATGACTGGGGTTGGCATCTACGTTGACAGAAACTCAACGTCGCACATTTCATTATCAGATATGTCATCGTCTGAGATATTGCCAAGGTCTGATTTTAGACGCACCAAAACGCGGACTATCGTATCAAAATGGCTGTTTGTTGCGTCAATATTGACAGCTACAATATGGTGGCACGTTTGGTGGATTTCGTCCTTGAATGCCATTGCTTGGGCCATTTGGCTTCTTGCAGTAGCCGAAACTGCTAGCATAATTATTATAATTGCCATAACGCGTTCTGAAATTAAAGCATTTCCAGATATAGATAAAGAGACACTTGTATCTTATGGTACAACCTTTTTCACATGCCTCTTAATGTTATCTATTTTTATTAGTATAGGATTTTACTACCTATTCTATACATATCACCGACAGTATTGGGCTTCCTTTAAGTCTATACCTTATAGAGTAGATTGTTAAATTACTATTCTTTAATAAAGTAAATATGTTTTTCATAAAACTTAAGCATCTTATAGAGAGGTTAGTTTAAAAAAATAGTCTACTTATAAATAAGAATACCTTACCTTCTGTGGACATTTCTTATAGATTATATGTATATCCTGTTCTAAAACAGAGTGTTTAGTGACGAAACAAAATCGATCGAGAACTTCAAATGCATTGGCTTGCGAAGCTACCACAGATCTTAATTTATAAGGTCAAGAAGTTGTGCTTACATTTAAAAATGAGCAATGCTGGCTATTGAAATGATTTGTTAGGACCAAGAGACTCGTGGTGATAATAATAATAAGCCATGTTAATATATAACCTTGTCCTCGGATAAGAATGGTAGAGCATGGGATTGCAGGTCGAGACTCCGTACCCAGACACCTTCGAGTGAGGCTTGTGAATAGATAAATCAAGAGCAAAGTAGGATAGGCTATATAAATATACAATATACAAGAATTTATACATGGCACAAGTATAGCAAGCACTATTCTCAGTAGTTGCTGAATTGTACTTTAAGAACGAGTGTGCTATATCAGTAGTCCCCAACATTGCTGAATCTCGTGGAACAATAATGACATTTCAAAGTCACTGTCAACAGTCCAAGCGCCTGATTTGCGCCATGATAGGCTTCATTCCTGACATTTTCTTGGCAATATATATTGCCAAGAATGTAACAATCAAGCAAGAGGGCATTATCGAGATCCAGTTTGTTAAACCAAATCTTCGACCGAGGCCCGATCTTTCCGACGTCAAAGGCAAAGCGTCAGGGGCGCTTTCAACAGTAAGAGACGTGGCCACGAAAGCTATTTCAGAGGCTGCTTCAAAAGAGACATCAATTACCAGCGTATGGAAAGAATTGCCAAAGGAAATAACACTAGGATCCCAGAGGTTGTGTACACAATATAAGGACGTCCAATGTCGGTCGATACCATCAAATTTCAATTCTTGGTTTCCCGAGCCAGTCATGCAATTAATCTCACATCTCTCGGACAAGCCTAATATTTCTAGGGCCTGGACTCAAGTAGATATGCAAACCGGCATAATTGCTATTATTGTCAGTCTATTACTTTACTGTATACTAATAGTACTTCTTTTCCTTTTCCCATCTATACTCTTTCAGAAATACTACTCGTGATTATTAGGCCTTGAAGTATCAGTCTTTATAATAACTTCTGTTTCACAAATTATAAGCTTAATGACAATCTTTTTCATCAATAGAGAACTTATGAAGATCTCATTGTTTTATATTAGTAATGGGCAGCTTTCTTTTTACTCAATGTTAAGTCTTTCTTTTACATATCTATCAATTGCTTGTTATATTTGGCATCGCATTAGTATACGAAAGGGGACTAAGTAGACTTAATTAAATATTCTGATCTATTAAATACTATATATATATATACTATCTTGTTTCTTATATGGTGTTATAACTGGAGTTGGGGTAGTTGATGCGGTACTGGTTCGGTCTGGCTCCCACCAACGGTATTTAGGAGCTTTGTAACCATTCAATCGGAGGTAATATGTATGCGCCGAAGCAGCTACCCATTCTGCAGGCGCTTTGAGATGGTTCATACATGGAACTTTGATTGTCTTCCAGTCAGGTTCCTCGTTGAAATTTAGCTCTGGATAAACGATTCGCATATCTATCGGGTCGCAGTTTAACACGCTTATCACGTCCCGAGGCTTCTCTGATGGCTGCACAGCCCATAAAC
>JABEEO010000102.1:0-40845 GCA_013364945.1 Fusarium tupiense
CTCCCCGAATCCAACCTCCATGATGCCTCCGCCTTCAGCTCCGGGCCGTCTACCTCCTCCCAAGTTCTCAGCTGCCCCACCTGCTGGTCGCATGCCATCACTTTCTCAGTTCCCTGCCGTGAACTCACCGCAACGCGCTCGTGGCCCTTTACCAAACCGAGGTCCTGCGTCGTCTGGTGGCCTGGCACCCCCACCTACACACTCATCTAAGCCCAGCAAGCCCAATCGCAAGGTCCTCCTCACGCCAGGCCACTCTCCTCTCGACTGGGCTCGCATATCTGGACCGAATGCCGACCTTCGCGGTGTCGAACCCCAGACACCATACCTGCGCGTGACTCCATCCATGTTGAAGCGCATGACAGGTCGCAAGGGCAAAGATGCTTGGATGGCTCTGAACGGCAAGGTATACAATGTTACACCCTATGCCGACTTTCATCCTGGCGGTGTTCCTGAGTTGCTGCGTGGGGCTGGGCGTGACGGGACCAAGTTGTTCGGTGAGATTCACCCTTGGGTGAACTACGAGACTATGTTATCAGCCTGTCTCGTAGGCCTTCTCGTCGAGGAGTCTGAAGGCACAGAGAGTCAGATGGACCAAATGGATTAGACCCTGGCGTTGAAGAGACGACATAGACCATAGACGCAAGACTAACTGGCGCATCCATGTTACATGGAAACGATATTTTACATGTATTAGACTATACTGTTCGCGCCATAGATGTTCTTCTCGAACACTTAGATGTACATTAGCTAGAAAGATACCCCATAGAGACCGGTCTTTACCGTCTCTTTCCAAATCGAAACTTGAGCTCGTCATCGCTGTCACTATCCGCGATTTCTACAGCCCTTCTCGTTGGCCGATTTCGCTTCGGAGGCTGCTGTCCTGCAGCAGGCTCTGCAGCAGCTCGTTTACTCCCCTGACTAGTGTTCTGTGATGCTTGGCTCTTTGATTTAGCCTGCGACTGTGTTTGTGGTGCTGTGGCCTGTGCCCCTCGTGTTCGAGTCGCTGGTACCGAAGATCGTTGCGATACTGAATTACTCTCTTCGTCGCTGCTGTCTGATATGACATTAGCGTATACCCTTTTCTGGGCACGAGATGAAGCCGATGGCGCTGTGGGCGCAGATGGTTGTGACTGTGTTCCAGGAGCTTGGCTTGAGTTCCCCTTTCTCCGCTCTGTTTCCTCATCCTCGAGCCAGTAATCGTCCCCGACGCCGAACTCCTTCGTCTTGACCTGTGTTAGAGGCACAATAGTTTTCGCAGGTTGCCGCCCTGTCGCTTCTCCGCGTTGTCTGAACCGCTTGAAGTTCTTCATGCCATTCCACTTGGGGTCCCATCTTCCGTCACGAATATCTTGTTCTCGAGTACGGGGATTGCTAGGCTGTCGTACTTCGATCTCCTCCACAATGTTGAGTCTGCGAATCTCGGCAAGATCAACATCATCTGGCAGATTTGCCAAATCTTCCTTTTCAGCTCGTGCACGAGCTTCTTCTTGCTCTCTGTTTTGTGCAGCTATTGCCAAGATGTCAAACTCTTTCTTGATCTTCTTTGGCTCTGGGGCATTCTCGGCAGTCTCGGTTTCCATCTGCTCAGCTGGCTCCTCCAAATCTTCACCTCGCTCTATCCGTTGACGCTTGAATCTCTCTGCTGCGGTTGTCATACCATCCATGAGGCCATCTTGCGGTAAAGGTGAAGCTCGCCTTTTCCTTTGTGAAGACCTGGCATTGCTGGTAGGTAGCGTTTCTAGGGGCGCATCTGGCTCCTGAGACACGAATAGACCTCCTTCCTCTGCTGGCGCTTGCGTCGCATTCTGAGTCGTAGCACGGGTTGCGGGTTGATTTGCAGGCACTGTTGCTGCAGGAATGTCGTCCATATCAACGTCATCATCTCCGCCGAAGCCTGCAAAGCGTCTCTTGACAGTTCTCCTTGTCCGCCCACG
Organism: Fusarium tupiense; assembly: GCA_013364945.1. Taxonomy (NCBI): domain Eukaryota; kingdom Fungi; phylum Ascomycota; class Sordariomycetes; order Hypocreales; family Nectriaceae; genus Fusarium; species Fusarium tupiense. Next base: position 1,935 of record JABEEO010000102.1, read on the forward strand.
TCGAGGAGCAAGCTGTGACTCATCGGGTGCCTGAGACGTTTCAGCCTGTGTGGTAGGGTGCTGTGTCCCATTGGCCACCTCAGGATCTTGAAGAGTCTGGTGTTGGTGTTGAGTATTATGTGCAGACTCAACCTCGAGAGGACGTCGAAGAATACCCGCATCTTTGATGAGGATTGCTTCCAGAAACTCACTCTGCTCAATAGGACGATGGTCCAGTCTCAGAGATACAGACCTGAAAAAATCCACATACCAGTCAACTGAACCCCCTTTCGAAGGAACGAAGCGTACTACTACTACACCTTTGCCCTCACTGCCGTCGTTAAAGGCACCGAGGCCCTTTTCACCAGCGACGCTTTTGACATATTGAACAAAATCATCGACCGAGGTTTCTTCGGGAACAACATTTCGCAACAACGCTTTGCCCCCACCACTCGTAATAGGTGCTAGCAAGTTGTTGTACTGTACAGGGTCATAGAAGATGAAGCTGTAGCCTTCGAATATGTCGCGTCTCCCTGCATCTGGGGCATACGTCGAGTCAGGGTGTTGCACAGGCTCGCCTCCCCTTGGAGGTAAATGCTGCATAGCATCGGGCCAGTTTTTATCGAAATCCTGCTCTAGGGGGCTCAACTCGGTGGTCTCCGCCCCATCCGCGAGATTTCCGGCTTCAGCCACTGCATCGAGAAAGGTTTCCGTTACAATGTGTTTCCCGTTGATCAAGGCTTGAAGCCCTTTGGCTGTATTTCGCTTCTTTGAGACAACATGTGTAGTCGAGTCAACATATTCTGTCACCAGCTTGATATCAAGCTGCTCGAATCTTGTTCGGAGTGTAGTTAGGGGGTCTGTCTGTAGTTCTTTGCTGGTGAAAGAAAACGCAAAGACAACTGGTTCCCACGAGATGCTGTGGACTGTAAGCGGCGTAACACCAGATCGGATGACACGGCTCACCTGAATCTGTTTGGGCATTTCCCCATCGTAAACTCGACCTTATCCCCTTCGATCACCTTTCTCTTGCCCTTGATCTTTTCTCCATTGACGACTGTCCCTATCTTTGTCGCCAAATCTTCGATCGTGAGCGTAGAGCGACTCCTTGGATTGTGCGCCTGGCCTTTGTCGACAGGGCTAACGGTGATGGTCAAGTGCTTGCGCGAGATTGTGTTGTGTGATATCGCAAGTTGGCCGGCTACAAAATTTTATGAGCATAAATTCTTTCGCCTCAGGGCTCTCCTCTTACGTTCTGCGGCTGTTCGACCAAACAGATAGGTTTTCCCCGGTCGCAACCATAACTTTCGGCCTAGGGATGATTAGTCAGATCGACAGATGAAAGACGAAAGACCCAAACTCACCATCAAAGGCCTCTGAATTCTCCAAGATCCACATCTCCAGGCGCCAAGTACGACGCGAGGTCGTTTACAATTCCATACAAGTATTGGCGAAGCTGCGAGTTATGACGTGAGGTCGAGATCGCGCATCTTGCGGGGCCCTAGACGCGACTCGGTCAGCCTTTCGTGACGCCAGATCACGTGGCTACCTTGAGCTCACTTACACGGTATCAATTACAAGATGAACAAAGAGTTGGTGAAGCCATGGGCTTCACTGTTCCAAGGAAATAATTGAACTTGAAATAGTTAGAAATGGATCTACACATGCATCAGATAGTTTATTTTGGCACTCAAGCTTCAAGTTCGCTGTCCTTCCTCTTGCTCCTCGATATGGGTCGGGTCTCATGTATGATTCAGGGTGCGATTTAGAATATCAGGCACAATCATATCAACTTCTCTCTCAGGAGTATTTTTTACGGCATGGAATAAATACCCCACAAGACACTCACTGTGAATCCTCTTTCTATTCCCTTCACACAATAGGCGTCTCCCGAAACGGCCCATAAGACCACACTCGATCCCCGGCTTCATTTATAAGAAAACAGAAACGTGAGTTATTATCCCTATGACTTGAAGTGTATACTTGCAGACGCTTACATATTTGCGGACGCTGTCTAACTATCTGAAGACCCAGATCAGAGCTACCGACTGTATAAATCTGAGAAGACTTCGATGTTTACTTGAGAATTACGATGGACGAGCGTAACGATACCGATCACAACGGAAGCGTAAGTCCTTTCATATCTCACTATAGGAATCGGGCGCTAATACATGAATGTGTAGCCACCTCGTAAGAGATCCAAGACAGTTCACTTCCCTGGTGAAGACTACAATGCAGACAATGTCCGCTTGCGCAACGCGGAGCCACGCACTGGCAGACTTCAGTCATCGGAGTCGAGGGAGATCGACTACTGTGACACGATCCGCAAAGAATGCGCTGGAATGGATATGGATTCGAATGCTCGTTTCCTTTACGTCGTTCCGGGAAACGGAGCTGTGGTTTTCTTCCAGGGGATGAACCAAGCCGCAGCAAGTCTCGACAAAGACTATATGGCCAAGGCTTGTGAAATGGTAACATTTCAATTCGACTCGAGCCGCACTTTGAGGCTGTTCGCAAAGCTTCTCAAAACGCACTTCGAGAACCATGGTGGCGTTGTGCCACGGGTCCACGCGAAGATTCTTGTATTCGAGAGTGCTTCTTTTCCCGAAGCACCACTTCTCAACGGATGGTACACGGAACATCACGCACACGGATCCTATACAGAAGCCATCATCACGTTAGAGACTGGGTGGCCGCCGTGCTCAACGTTTCGACTGACATGGGAGTTGAGCTCCATCTCTGCCGTCCCTGGAGAGACTTTTGTTTCCTCAAAGGGGCTACAACTCCCCTACGAGACGCTGGGTATGATCTGTCGGTCACTTTGGAAGAGGTCAATTGGCTCCAAGTGCCAGACCAATTCATCAGCTTTCTGAAGGCAATGTCAGCCAGAGCGGTAACTGGAGAGCAACTAGACGACACGAATCTCCGATTCCAGTCCAGTCTGACCGAAGACATTGCCAGAACTCTTGTCGACCACGGCAATCGATTCATCCGTTATTGATCATTATAAATTTTCACCCCGTGCGGACATCGTCCGCCTTTGCTGCCTGCCCACCCTACGCACAACACTTTACAGCATAGTCTTTCGTTCGACGGGTGAGGGAAAATCTTTGAGGATACGGGCTGTGCGGATAGTGACCGCTCGTACAAAGCAGTCCGCTTTCCTACAAGCAAGATGGTGGAATTTCAGTGTTGTTAGGGGATATCTTGAGAGCATCAAGCTACACGTTTGCTACATGATGAATTCAAATAGCTCATTAATTATTAATTGCTATCAGTTGCCCAATTACTCCTCACACAGCATTCTTCCTACTCTGGCCATAGAAACAACATAAGTCAACAGCATCCAGACACTCAAACAGGTCAGCAATACAAATACCAAGGCTGTGTAATTGTGTGTCTTATGTTATCTGTTCGTAAAATACCTAAGTAAACAAGGTAGGCTAGCTTTCTTAAACTGTACTCAGCGAATGGCTTAAATGCTCGTACTACATCGTGTTCATAAAAAGGCCTGATTCAGTGCCAAAGCCAAACATACAGCGATCATAATAGCTACAATTACTCCTCAAGTAACAAGAAATGCAATATATCATTCTCATAAGGTTTGTTATTGCCAAATTGTTCATCCGTCTGCCTATCATCTCAACCATCCTCGTCTTAGAACTTCTAAGCACATCAAATCGTAACTTGGTCAGGCTTAGCAGCTTTGCTTCCGGTGCTTATTCAAGTCAATACTAGATACTCCCTATAGTTGTTATACGTACTAATGCGTGGTAACGGTGCAAGTGTTACATCGGACATGGTGGCAGTTCGTGCAAACGGTATGTACTGCCCAATCCCAGGTCTGAAGGCAACGACACTAATAACGAGGCGTTACACTCAGCCATGACAACTTTAGATAGAATTGGATTGTGACTTACACATTTCCAGTAATAAGTGACTGGTTCGGGAGTCATATTGGGCTACCTAAACATACAATCAGTATAAGTCTACTGTAAAAAAGGGTTCTTGGTTACCTACATGTGATTTGAGTATATTGTAAATATCGGTAGTTGACTTACACCCATTTCCGAGCTCCAAAACGGGCTCGAAGCTCGAGCTTTATTCCGATGCGGCTCTGCGGTCGACTGACACTCAAGGCTCGGGGTTACCGCGAAGGATGCAACCCAACGCTGGCCAGGGTACCAATGAGAAGGCCCATTTGCCCAGAAGCGTGATAAGTTCACTTTTAACCGGGTCATTCATTGTTAGTGCTATCTTGACGTCAGTAAATGGGGTTGGGGGCGAAACTTGGATGGTGTTGATGATGATAGGTGAAAGCAAGGGAACCTAGAATGCCAATAGAATGAAGGCCTCGTGCTACACTGGTTGGCAACATATGACTCAAGTAGAGTTTCGGGATTAACAGTTATTTGTAAATAATGTATATCCGGGCTCCAGTGTGTCTTTAATGAGTTACATCGGGCGACTGTTGCAAGGGCTGCTGAAGACACGAGACGCGAGACGGGAGCTTTGAGAGCATGCAGTAGTGACGCATGGCAGGTAAGGTCACTATTGGCTCCTTGTAGTCGCTTCAGATCCTCCATTATTGGTACTAGCAAGTGGACTTGTGAGGCTCAAGTCAACCAAGCCCACGCACCCTACTATCGTAGGTGTTACCGATAGGCAGTCAAAGTATAACTGGATCTCTGGGTCTTTGATGGCCGGCCAACTTAAGCAGGTTTTTCGAGGATTGCAACTGGTCAGGTATTTGTCAACGTGTTTCTCTTATTGTTGTTATTTACTTGTAGGCTTGGGCCGTTTGACGTGGTAACAAATGCTAACATTTAACAGTATTTGATCATTAACTCAACGCCAACGTTATCCTAAGCGCCGTATATACTTTTGCAAATACGGACCAAAAATAAAAGACTTCAGTATAGCCTAGGCACAAGTCTCTAAACCTTGCTGGGTTTATAGCATTCAGCTATCATCTTCTTCCGGCCAACTCTCCTGCTCTTGATACTAATAGCGCCGCTCGCTTGAGATCTAACGCGATGTATTTCCTCGGGATCGTGATTCGTAGCACGAGCGATCTCACGAAGTTCACCAATCTTCCAGCCGCGTAGGAAGAAGAGGCACAGTCCTCCAGCGATATACATTACGCCGACAAAGATTTGGGCGCCGATGTACTTTCCGGTGCCGGCGACAATCTGTAGAGCAATGGGTGTGCTAAACGTACAAGGCAAGCTGATGATGATCCAAGTTAAGTTGAGGGCAGCAGGAACATCAGCAAGACCGACGACCTCGGCTGTGACTGGAGCTACTGTTGCCCAGTAGGTTCCGGCCATGCCACCTCCCACGATGGTGAAGAAGAGAAGAAGTCCATAAGACTTGGCGTTGATCCAGATAGCAAAGACGAGAATTGCAGCCAGCCAAGTTGTCCCGCAGGCCATATTGATTCGTCCTGTGCGATCACTGAAGTACCCGATGAAAGGACGGCCGGCAGCCTGGCCCAGATTGAAGATGGCGCTGACCATGGCTGCTTGAGAGGCATTGAGGCCAATGAAGTTGGCGTAGTTTGCCAGACTGAAGATGAGAACCACATATCCCAACATGCTGAACCACCCATAACCAAGAAGCAGGATAAACTCAGCACGTTTGAGGAGTCCCAGGTCGAAGGGTGCTTGACGAGAGCCAATGATCTTATTACGATCCTTGACTAGGAGAGTGCAGATGATATTGACGACGAAGACAATAATGCCGAGTATCCTGTACGCCCATGCGAGACTGATGTTCCGGATGATGGCTCCAGCTGCCAAGGAGTATAACAAACCGCCGAGACCCGAACCAGCTGCACTGATACCGTTTGCGAGAGACCGACGAGTTGTGAACCACTGGGGAACGATGCCGACGCTGGGAACAAATAGGAGGCCCATTCCTAGACCAAAGCAAACACCCTGTGTGAGGAAGAGTTGGTATATCTTGGTCGCAAAGCTAGCGCATATCAAGCTAGCGGTTTCCAATACGATACCGGCGAAGAGAGTAGGTTTTGTGCCGAATTCGCGAACGCAGAGTGTAGCAAGGGGCGAGACAAGCATAGCACAAGCAATACTCAATGATCCGACAAAGGCGTAGTGAAGAGATGTTGCTCCGGGGAATGTGTTGTTGGCGATGAAATGGGCGAGAAAGACTCCGTAACTCGAGTTGAGACCCCATGTATGGGCGTTGATAGTCGCAACACAGGCACAGCAAACCCATCCATAGCCTCCATTGGGTGGTGGAGGCGGTACATCTGTCCTCGGGGGAAACATCTCACCATGCTCCTTCTCCTGGCTAGAAATTTGGCGTTGGACTTCCTGGGCTGGAGTGATGACATCGCCTTCTTCAGTAGTGGTGGTGTCGAGACTCCTCCGAGCCGAACCCGTCTCCGGCTCCGGGGACCGGGAGGTCTTTTTCTCGTCGTTGTCTCCCATTGTTTATGGCAATTGGGAGGAAAGACGAAATGGAAAAGATGGAGGAGGAGTCATGATTTTATTTAGTAAAAAAAAATGGACAAAAAGGGATCAAGTGCTTCTTAACTATGACCCCGGCTTAGAGGGACCTCTAGGGCATCTCCGACGACCGGAAATGGCTTCCGGGGATAAGACGGGTCCAGGTTTGATGCGTCTTGGCTTCGGTTGGCGGCGCAGAACCACGCGGGGCGTAAGCCATCGCTGTATGTATGTCTCTCGCTAGGTTCTTGTTGTGCTGACAATATTGTAATTGGATGATATATGTTACAAACGGAGCCAAGATCCAATGAGTCTGTCTGTCTACTCACTGCACCAAGACGAGTCTCCCTTTGGCTTCCGTATACAGGCAATAGATGGACATAACAATAAGACAGACACAGGGGAATACGATTTGGACCTGGGGACAAAGCGGGGGAACTTTCCAATCCAATCTCAGCCGATCTGATCGGCTATTACCCGCATTTACTCGCTCCCACTTCCGCCCGCCTTTTCCCTTCTCGTTGCTCTCCTTGTGACCTTTCGTGGGGTAATGCACATACATTATTTGACACCAAGGCCCGGCATTTCATGTCGGTGAATAGCAAGTGTCGTCTTTTCTGCTTATAAATGCTACATGGTTTGTCATAATATGTGTCAAAGCAAGGCGCCAAGCTTCAGCACTGTTCGTCTAATATGCCGAGGTCTATGGTGTTGCCCCTCGCGGACTATTCGGTGGGAATAACGCATTGTCATAGAAAGGGCGTTCATTTGTTATTCTGGTCAATGTTCTGATATGCAAGTCAGGTGAGCTAGAAAGTGCTGAGGGGGGAGAGAGTGTAACCCATGGCAAGTTGCTGTCTTTCTGTAAATAATTCCCCAGGCCTGTCATTACATGCTTACATAGGATATTGCTTGAATGCTCAGGCTTGATTGTATAATAACTTTGAGTAAGTTCATCACAAATTAGGACCCTCTTTACACATTGTGCTTGAACTATGGGGCGGGAGCATCATCTTCCTTTCGAATCTTAGTGTGAATAAATGTCAGTCTCCCCCAACTAACCTATACCACTCTCTATTTATGAGTGAAGATTTAATGTTCCTGAATGATACACTGCTTGCGAACAATTCTATTCTCGTTCAACGGACCGAACATACCAAGATTATGAGAAAATTCAATGAACGGGTCAGTTACGACATAATTTCCCAGCTTGGCATCAGCTCAATCGCTTGTTCAACACATCAGAACAAGCCATCCACAAGATGATCAGCTCAAGCATTCCCTATGAAGACAGCTTTTCGACGATACACTCTTACATTAACGCCTGTTCCAACCTAGAACAATTGTCTAACACACCATAAGGTCTTTGTTGTGAACAATTGGATTGCAAGATATATATTACACAGCCTCACCAGGCCTTGAAACGAGCCTATCTCCTCATTCAGCACGGATTCTTTGATCAAGCACAGCCTAGTCTACTCCTTCGGTTCGAAAAAGAGAAGAAACAACTTGCGCCTCTCATAATGGGTTTCAGGCTCCAAGCTGCCGATCCAGGGGCGATTGTGTCAATCGTTGTTTTAGCCATTATCATCTCTGTCCGTATAAGCGGATTTGCGATTTTACAGTATGGCCGGTGGAAATACTGGTATATTAATGGACGCTTTAACGGATCGAAGGCAGTTTCGGTTATCTTGACGATCCACGACTCGAAGGATCCGAATTTGGTTGACTGTGTTCGAAATATCCTGAAAAATAAACCCGAGTGTCTCTTGATAACTACTGACAACAGAAAGGCTCAGCACCGGGTAGACGGCAAGTTGAAAGGGTTGAGATTTGCGTTCTCTGATACGAAGATTCGTGTTGGTACTGTCAACGAGCCGAATAGACGTCGCGAGATCGCCCATGCTTTGGACTCGGTTGACACTCCGTTTGTGGTTCTCACTGATCAGGGAATTCATTGGGGTGAGGGGTTCCTCAAGTCGGCAATAATCCCCTTTGCAAATCATCGTGTTGGCTGCGTTACTGTTCCGATGATGGCAAGGAAGCGAGATGGGATCTGGGGTTCCTTCTGGACATGCCTCTTCTCTTGCTACTACTGTCTTGTATCGGAGAGGAACAGGGCCCTTAACGCTTTCGATTCCTCTGTAGTTTTCACAGGCTCGCCAATCATGTTCCGCACCAAGTTGGTTGCCCAGCCGAGATTCAAACAGCAGTTCGAGGTCGATCCGTGCTTGAACCGACGACATGGTGTCCATAAAGCAGATGAGTATCTATTCTTCAACCGGTACTTTCTTCAAGAACCAGCTCCACATGAGGAACCTTGTCTTGTTGTGTTTCAAGACATGCCAGAAGTCACGGTTTCAGTAGATCGACCGTCTATTGCCGGGTTCATCAATGAGTATCTTCAGATGACTAGGAATCTCTGGCGTCTTAGTCGTGTGATGATTCGTCGCAAGGAGCGCAGTCAGTACCCCTGTGCCTTTTTACTAACGCATCTTGTCAGTTTTGTGTCATTTCCTCTGATGTACGAGATTCTCTTCTTTCTTCTCGTACACTTCACGATCCATCTTGGCGACGACGAGTGGGCGGTTTGGTACATATTTGAATATTCAATTTTCTTCTTCCTGGTGGTTGTGGGGTTCCGAATAGTCAGACGCTTCGCTGCAGGCGGTGACTACGGCTTTGGAGGGACACTTATCATGGCTGTTTTGATAGGTTGCCCAGCCTACTATTTCCTTGGGATCTTCAAGCTTGTGGCATTGGCCACTGCATGGAAGGCTGATGTTGAATTGATAAGTGAAGACGAAGCCAAAGTGCGAAAGGGCGACCCCGAAGCTGTACGGAATCACGAGGCTCGAGCGGACATTGACGAACCGCCGTGGATTTCGGAGTGCATGGAGTTGGAGAGACCCCGGCGCGAGCTTCGACCACTGCCTGATTTCCCGCTGTATGTTATTGCGGAATAGGTTGATCGAGATCAAGGTAAGTCATGACAAGTGCTCTGGTGTCCAGCTGCGGCATTGGGATAGGACGTGACAGTCCATGCCCTCCTATCGAGAACTAACTTAGGTAGTGCAGTGGGAATCAGAAAATTGAATCCGAACTTGGCTGAAATGAAATTACAAGGTAAGTGTTTTTTTCTGTGCTAATAAAGAGTTATATTCGAAGCACTTCAGGCTTTGACTTCAGTAACTTGCTCACTTGGATCCTCGTCGAGACAGAAAACTGTGATGTATAGGAATGATTAATTAAGAACGTAATAGAATTTGTCTTTGAATTTGTGATTAACGCGATGTTTGTGTTCTGTCTCCTGTTGTCAACCAAAATCAGATGGTAGTCCACATAATTGCTTCAACTTGGGACCGCCCCGACCACGCAGTCTACCAGCCCCATCAGGTGGAGCTCAGATGCAGTGGCAAACTTAGAAAGAGAGTCAAGATCTAGATCTCCCCAGAACATGTCTTCAGATTCAGTCTGGGGAATGTCTGTGGGGATACCCTCATGGGCCCGTCTGTGCTTGTATATGGGGATGAATTCCCAGCTATAGGAAGAGTGGTGTGATTGCGGAACCGAAGTGGCTGTTGTTTTATTGAAATCGGAAGTCAATTATCAGGTCCTGGGGTTCCCCAGTCTGTAGATTCAGACAGCGATGTTGTGTAATATTGGGAGTGTAATGGAAGTACTTAGCCTATTCAATGACGGTGTTCTAACCATATGGTAGTTTTTCTGATCATTTGTTAGCTATATTTGAACAGACTACTTATTCCTTTCTCTAGTACGCTTTCTACAGGAGGTTTATAGAGTCTTTTGGGCATCATACAACCTGAGAGTTTTCCCCCTTTGAGACATCCAGCGGGCCACCTTATCACTGATCATAATGCCGTATAGAACGATGCCGCATAGATCGTTTGATTTAAAGGTTCTTCAGATATTTGATGGTATTCAAAAGCCATATGCTTCAGGCCTGTGCCGGGCTCTTGATTCCCATGTGGCGACACTTTACCGTCAACACCAGGCAAAGGCTTGGGCTGGGCACACAGAGACTCATCAAACTATTATAGGGGGAGAGCTGCCCGACTGAAAGTATGACGGGTCCAACTGCATTTCATAACACTTTGTGGCGATGTAACCATCTCGCAGAGAAATGCTTGCGTGATGTGTTCTGTGTTGAACATCGAATGGGGTTTACGCTCTGTATTGTGAGGCCTCACTCAACAAAGTAACACTATCCACACAACAGCACTTATATTACACCATTAAGGAGTTGGCGAAGAGGTATGCTTCTTCGCTTGTGCCTCGTGCTCGCGAGTTTGGTCTCGTCCGAGCCTCCCGGACAGCCTCCTATCGCTTTGACAGAGGCATCTTTTACCGACTTCAGGGGAAAGAGAACCGAGGTTATTCTGACCAGATAATGACTGTGATATTCAATATCTTCTAGTTACGTTGCATCATGAGAGTAAAGATTCTCAATAAGTATCACCAACTGCCATCCGGAGGAAAGGAACTTGCTCAAAAGGGAGTGAAAACTCTTTCATCTCGAGTCATTCTCCATCGTGGAGTGCAACACAACCGAGGATAACTAACATTCGACACATCGTTTGTACAAGTATCCATTCAGTGAATATTTGCCTGGCCTTCGAACTCAGGGGTAGCAGTTGCAGTGGAAACACAGAGAGATATTTAGCACCAATGGTCACCAACACTCAGCCTCTCGCTCAGGAGGGCATTGACGCATGCGACCCTCAGATTGGACACGGATATTGGAATCCGATATGCGCTCAAGTGACTGTAACAAACCATGACATGACCGGCCGTACTTGCCGTTCAAGACCCTTTTGATGAGCGGTAGCAGATCAGATCCTTGTCTAGCTAGCTTGGCCTCTCGCGGCTCTTGAGGTCTTGGCTGGCGTAAATGTGGCCTGTGCGTGTTTGTGTCAGAGGTTGGTGAGCGACGAGAGCCAGGGTTTCTGAGATGGGAATAGTTGACTGGTTGTGTTTGTCTGTGTTTTGCAGCAAGGTCTTTATTCTGGGTTTGCACTTCGGATCCGCAATCTGTATTTGTCTAATAAAGGGTAGCAATGGTGACACTTCAGGAAGTTCAGGGCAACAAAGAGGCTTCGGTGGGCTCGGACAGAGCGACAAAGATGATATTTCCGCAGGCGGAATTTGAACGTGGCGAGACAAGGCAGAGGCAGTGGGAGACAGACAGACAGCGGATCCTCACTCATACGATCAAGGATGACAGTGGAACCCGTCAGGTTATGATGGTGATGAGAGGGGGGGGGGCAAATTTTGGATACTGATTCTTTTTCTCCATTCTTCATCGGTGATGATTCTACGGTGAAGACAAAGCGAGATTGGAGTGATCGTCTACATAAAATGAGAATACGTAGGGAGCGGCTGGTGATCAAGATATCGATGATACGGGGATAAGAGAAGACTGCTACATTTGTGTATCATGAGAACAAACAATTGGAGGAGGTTCACGTTCAGTAGCCGTGGCGTCATCGCTTTCAGTTCCTGCACTGCACCACACTCAATCCCCTGAAGTGGAGGACGCCACTTGACTAGGAAGATCCCTGCACCTAATTGCTTCTGGAAAAACTGCCTGAAGGTCTCTCTCTCTCCCTCCCTCTCTCTTTTGCTGCAGAAAGAGGCGTAAACTGAGTCATAGATTCTTCAAAAACGGTACATGTCAGCATATCACGACTCATAATACTTATTCTCAGTGCCAAACTCTCACTCAGTCATACAGTAACCGAACGTCACTTCGGTTACTCCAAAAGAGCCGCCCAGTCAAACCCTGCAACAAGCGGAAGCGCTATCAGTACCCCTGAACAAAAAAGAAAAACAGGAGGCTCAAAAACAATGGATTCTAATTTGGGCGCATCGATCATTCGATGTGATAACAGTATCCGTCTTGTAGCCGACTGACAACCGAGGATAAAGTGCAAGCTAATTTTCCTCATTAACCAGACATTCCCCTCTGAGGAATTAGACTCTGAGGGTAAACGGCCCTTTTTCTCGTCTTCTCTCGTGTTCTTGTTGAGAATGTTGTGTTCTTTCATCGGAGGATGAGCCCTTGAGAGACGACTGCCGACGTTGTTTAGCTTGACTTGGCTGGGTACTCTTTACTAAGATTGGGGGTGCATTCTGCTGTGTGCAAGCCATGCAGATGAGTTTTGTTATAGTTGGGTCTGGCAGTTGAATTGAATTGGAGTAGGGCGAGAGGACAGAAGGCTTTTTCACGCATTAACTCGTTATTCCCGCCTGACCTCTCTCTTCTCCAAATTCCTTTCGCTGAGGAGAACCCTACCACTCCCTCGCTTGGGCCCTTTTTCTTTTTGGAGAACAACTTTAGACTTGGCAGTTGTCATAACGAAACGCTGCTGTAGCCGTTTCTATGTCACGGTGATTTCATGATCGTAGTTCTCACTCTTGGCTCTTTGTTCATTCGAGCCAACGCTCTCCCTCTAGCTGCACAATGATCACCGACTCGACTCTTCAAACGAAGTGTCCCTCTGCATAACCGAGGACTGCACCGTGTTCTATGTGAATCAACGGAACGGATAAGTCGGCGTCAGATAAAATGGGTCTTTTGCCTCTCTTTCGCAATATCAGTGACGAAAGTGATGCTGCTCAGGCCCACCTTCGGCCATCGTCCAGAGGTTTTCTCCTCGTTCTTTATCTCGACCAGATTCTGGGGAAATAAATCGGGATCTTGGACCCCAGAGTCTGCCCCAGATTGTTTAATTCAAGTTTAAATCTCCAGATTCCGTTGGTGGTTTTGCTATCTTTTTCTGGTTCAAGATGTTTGGGCTGCAAGTTGGTGATGTTGTCATGGGCGTGCACCAACCCGGTCAACTCACGCCCCTGCTAGATTTCTCCAATTCTTAGTGAGCGTACCCCCTCACATCATCCCACGTTCTTGGCTTTTTCCCTCTGTTGCATCTCGGCCGCAGCCGTCGGAGGAAAAAAAAACATCAGCCTCCTTGTGTGTGTGTGCCCCTGTCGCTAATAAGCGTCAACATTGCCGACCCTCCCACTTGAACAAGACTTTGCATCATGGTCTCCCAACTAAATTCTTTAGTAAAATCACCACGTGCTCTAAAATGCTAATTTCTTGGAAAATATGGACCTTGCAGTGAGATCTTTGCTGCTTTGTAAGGCAGATCACCACTGTTATGTGGGCGCCAGGTGGACAATATGCGTGGTTCTCCACGTTTTGACCGTGAGGCGGCGACTTGGTTGATCGCCCTGACTTTTGAGCGTAAAGAGCTTTGGGGTTTTACTCTAATATTGAGGTTGTTTCCATGAGATTGGGGTTTCGAAATCTATGAGCTGCGGAGAGGAGCTTCCGGCTATAATGGTTGGTGCTTTAATCGTCTACAAGACGGTTTGCAGTCAATACTTCATTCGATGTTTGCTTGTAACAAACTTTGCGAACAACTAGTATTAACATTGAAGCTTGGCTAGTTTCTTAGTCCATGGCATTTATGAAGAGATATACACCTACATGTAATCGTGTATATCTCAGGCCAGAGAGTTCACGATCCTGATGATTGATCGACTGATGATCTTCAGCTTCATATTCATCCGCGCGATCTTCCTTAACATCTACCGACATCAACTCCCGAACCTCTCTTCTTACCTGCAATATTTAGTCAAATGTATTCCTCTCATAAATCATCTTCTCCGCAAAGTTGAGGGATAACCCCAGCACCGCCGGATCTCAGATGTATGTACCTTATGCTAGGGCCAACATGCTGCATATCATGCTCTGTAATCCGCAATACGCGCCTGTTCACACGCTGAAACGTCTGGAAGTCAAAGACCGACGGCATCCTTTCCCGATTATCCTTTGGCCGTGCGAGTAGATCCTTCAGTTTTCTCCTCATGTCTTCCCCACAATGTGATTGTGTTCCCCACGGGCTGTGATGTTCTCCGGATTGTTGGGGTTTGGGTTTGGGTGTTTTTGATGTTAATGAGGGTCCTTTGTTTGTACGGAGAGCCAATTGGAACACTCAGAGGGGCAGTTCTCCTCTGCTTGTGGTTCTGTTTAGACTTTACCGGAAATATATGTTTTTGTTGTCAGGAGAGGAAGAGATCATGAGGTGGACAAATCCGGGCCGTTGTGCCTTGCCATGTCACCCTCACGGATTTGCAGTCACCACGACGATAATAGATATGTTCATATTAAACATTGATTGTCTATCTACAGCAACGTAGCTGAACACAATCGTCATTGTTTGCCCAATTGATACACTTGATGCCCCCCCCCCAAATCTGCAGCTGTTGTTGATCTTGCACCCCCATTCTAGACCCTTTCGACCCCGGTCAGATAGGAGAGAGCATTTTCTTTCTCCACGCCCGCCCACGCCCTCGCCCTCGTCGTCGGGGCACTCCACCGTCACTCCACCCACGTACCCATATCACTCCACAGCACCCGACGTTCTCTTCTCTACCTACAGTACGTCCCCGTCTCCAGAACCTAATTTGATATCCATTCTCTCTCTCTTCAATTCCCGTGTTGAGTTTCTTGCCCTGGTCTAACTAGTCCGTCCTGCTTTATAAATCTGTCTTGTCTCCCGTTGCCACTTTCGATCTCGTTGTTTTTCTTGCTATTCAATCTCACGCTTGCTTGGTCCCTTAGATCGATACATCACTTATAGAACATCACTTGGACTTCAGTAGTCCGCATCAACACTCTTCGCAATGGCTCAACCAATGCCCGATTACCAACAACAATTCTCCAACGAGTCTCCTCATGACTCTGACAAGACTCTGGAGCGTCAGACAACCGCTGCCCATCAACAAGCTCATCCTCATCTCTATGCCCATCCCTCAAATATCCATCCCGCTTTCGGTGGTGCCCTGCAACCAGGTCTCTGGAAGCCTGTTGAGCACCGCAAGTTCGCCAACCCAGCTCCTCTAGGACTATGCGCTTTCGCTCTTACAACCTTTGTCCTATCATGCATCAACATGCACGTCCGTGGTGAATCTTCACCTGCTATTGCTATCCCCGTAGCCTTTGGATATGGCGGTCTTGTTCAGCTTTGCGCTGGCATGTGGTATGTTGTACCTTACACTCAACTTATACACCTTGTCTAACATGTATACAGGGAAATGGCTGTTGGAAACACATTCGGTGCTACCGCCCTATCGTCATATGGAGGCTTCTGGATCGCTTATGGTCTTCTCTTGACACCAACATGGAACGTCCTCGGCGCCGATGGTCCTTACGAGGGTGATACTGGTTCCGTCATGGGCTTCTTCCTTACTGGCTGGTGGATCTTCACAACACTTCTCCTCATCTGCACGCTCAAGTCCACCCTCGCCTTCTTCTCTCTCTTCTTCTTCCTCGACATCTGTTTCCTCTTGCTTGCATGCGAGAACTATGCTCACGACTTGGGCAACCACAGTGCTCAGCTTGCTCTTCAAAAGGCAGCTGGATTCTTTGGTTTCTTGGCTGCATTTATGGCTTGGTACAATGCCCTCGCCGGTCTCCAAGACAGCAGGTATGTTTCACCACCTCGTCCTACAAAAGTATACATCGCTAATAAGTCATCAGCAACTCCTTCTTCCAGGTTCCCGTCATCCACTTCCCCTGGTCCGATGAGGGTCGGGCACACCGTCACCACAAGGCCGAGCAAAACCTTGCTTAGACGTGCATCGATGAAGTTTTATTGCATTTCACGCGTTACGACTTGGATTCTTATAAAATAGGGTGTATACGTTCCCAATTCCGGCGAACATATGTTTTGAGTCCGCTGCATTGAAGGAGTTTTAGAAGGTCATTTGCTGTATCGGCTAGCGATCGTTGGCTTTTGTATTTACAGCCGCAGCTGAAGCATCGCGGCTCATTAGATGGTGGTTAGCATGTCATATAATAACCTTAGTACTGTACATATGGAAAAACGAGGAACATGATGATTAAAGTCTCAAAGTTGATTGAGTGTACCTGTGATCGATTCACTGACGCTGTAATATTCTGTGGAGCGGATGAATGCCACTGCCAGCTCCTCTGAACAGTTTCCGGATGACCAACTATGCCTTATGAGGCGCACTAGAATCTCGATCATGGTCACAGTCGTCATTTGGATCATGGTTCCTGCAGGTTCATCGTGCAGGCCGATGCTGGTGTTGACGCCAATGCCGAGCTCACGCCACTTGATGACAGCCACAAGTCACAACGGGGCACGGCATTCATTTGAAACAGATCCTCCACCGACATACTTTTTTTGTAATGATCTTCTTACGGAAAGTATCGTTTGTTGCCCGTTGCATCGGTATTTCATCATCCCGTCATCCCGAAGGTGGGGCCGCCCAGCGCCGAAAAACCGGGACCGGCCGATCAGTGCCACGGTCGATAATCGGGAAAAAGCAAGAGCAATTATCAATCTTGAATCTGCTAATCTCTAAACCTATTCACGTCTGCCGAGATCTTCGGCATATTACTACTACATCATGCGTCGTAACATCTCCAAACCCCTTTTCCATTCTAGACCGGAGAAGCTTCATTCTCACGCATCGTACGATGTAACAGAATCACCTGATGGGCCGTGAGCCACGACCACAACAGTCCACCATGGTCCAACACCTCACGCTGAGCAATCACAATCATCATTGCAGCTGCAACCAACTCCCTCTGTTGTATCGTATAAATCGCCGATACCGCCCATGAGTGCCGCCCCCGCAATAATAACCTAATGCCTCGCATCCTTCGCTGGACCATGAGCAGGCCGCAGATCCTGTTCCTTTCATGCATTGGCTTCGCAGTCGCTCTAACTGCTATGCTCTACGGAAACATCATTAAACCTTCGACTGTGACTTCTGTTTTCTCAAAGACCATGTCCACGCGTCCCGTCGTCGTCGTCGGCTCCGGCCTCGCTGGTTTATCAGCATCGTATGAGGCTCTTCAGCGCGGGGCTCCATCGGTTCATCTCCTTGATCGCGCCCCTAAGCCTGGCGGTAACAGCATCAAGGCTTCATCTGGTATTAATGGTGCCGGCACCAAGTACCAGCGCGCTGCTGGCGTGGAGAGCGATACTCTTTTCTACAGCGACTCTGTCAGATCGGCTGGGTCACGGTTCCATCTCACACAACCTCCTGTCGATCGCGAGGCTCTCATCACAAAACTCACTACCGAGTCAGCAGCTGCAGTCAACTGGCTTGTGGATGAGATCGGCGTGGATCTCAGCGTCGTGGCACCCCTTGGCGGCCACAGCGTTGCTCGCACTCACCGCGGCGCTGGAAAGACACCGCCCGGAGCCGCCATCATCATCGCTTTACTCAACAAACTCAAGGAGAATGGGAAGTTCTCTATTACCAACCTTGCTGAGGTCAAGGCACTGCTTAAGGAGGGAAACACCGTCAAGGGTGTCGAGTACGAATTTGAAGGGAAGAAGCATAGCCTTGAGGGATCAGTCTTGTTCGCCAGTGGTGGGTTCGCTGGAGATGCCACAGGTCTTCTGGCGCGCTATCGCCCTGACCTCAAGGGTATCCCTTCGACGAACGAGGAGAGGCCGGGTTCTCACGATATTCTCACCGCTGTGGGAGCTGAGCTATTAGATATGGACAGCGTGCAAATTCATCCAACAGGCTTCGTTGATCCTGCGGCGCCCAACTCCATGCTCAAGTTTCTCGCGGCTGAGATGCTCCGTGGTGAAGGCGGTATCCTTCTTTCACCTGAGGGCTCTCGCTTCGTTAACGAGATGGATACTCGTGAGCAAGTCAGCAACGCGATAATGGAGCTACCAACTGCCACCGATGGCGACGGTGTCATCAAGCAATGGGATATTACTATTCTTCTTGACCCTGGGGCCTCTGCTGCATCGGCTAACCACATTGGCTTCTATGAATGGAAGGGCCTTCTCAAGAAGGTCAAGGTGCGCGATCTCAAGCCCGCTCAGATCGCTGCTGTGGATAAATATGCACAGGCTGTCGCTGAGGGCACAGACGATGAGTTCGGCCGTAAGCAGAGGGGACGATGGACACTCAAGACCGGAGAGCAGAATCGTGATGAGGATATTTATATCGGCCGAGTAACGCCCATCACACATTTCACCATGGGAGGAGTCGCCATTGATGAGAAGGCCCGTGTATTGACGAAGATCGAGGGCAAGCTTGTGCCTATTTCTGGCCTTTTTGCTGCGGGTGAGATTACAGGAGGTATTCATGGAGATAATCGCCTGGGGGGATCTTCTCTACTGGAATGTGTTGTGTATGGAAGGACGGCTGGTGCTGAGGTTGTTGGCTCGGCTCAGTGAGATAGATGACCACCGCTTTTCCTGCTTATTCGACTCACAAATGTGAGGTGCGATTACATTTGAAGCTTAGTATAGGATAATGAAGTTGTTTTCCATGATAGAGCAACCCTAACGTGAATACTCACGTTATGAGCCGTGATATTGTGTATTTTCAGCACCCCGAGACTTGTAATTATCCAATGAGAGCTTAGAGTTGGCTCAATTGTAGCACACTGACCTATCATATGTCCTGTCGGGATTGTATACAGGTAGTTGTCCACCAACACTGCCCCAACAGTCCTCACCGTATCAATTCCCATCTTCACTATATCTTATTACTGGACAGATTCTTAACTGAAAAGACACCATAGGTATGTATGACGGCCAGGAAGAGCACGACAATCTTGTATGGGACAAGAACGATGAAGCTGTTGAGTTAGCACAGCAGCAAATGCGATTGAAGACCTTCTGTCGCAAAGTTGAAGGGTTTGTCCAACAGAAGTTTGGCAGGCCAGCAATACTCATCTCACCACTGATTATGGGAGGGTTCAATGTTCTTTACCGGGTACGAGTGGAGGATATGTCCCCAGATGTTATGGTACGACTGCCATGCCCGAGCCTCGTTCAGTTTCCTGTCGAGAAGACGATGTATGAGGCGGCGACTGCTTCTTTTCTAGTGAGGCAGACTCAATTACCAGTTCCAGGCCCTTTATTCTTTGGAAAAGACTCAGAATTAGGGTCCTTCATCATCATGGAGCATTGGAAGAATAGTGGGAGCATATCAGGAAGGCTTACAAGGCCAAACAAAGACCTCTCAGTACCTCACGTCCTGGATCCAAACACACCCGAGTCAATTTTAGAGACAATCTGGACAAAAGTAGCACGATGCTTGTTGGAACTGGCCCGGCTGACTTTTCCGAGGATCGGATCTTTACTTCACACTGGCAAGGATACGTACGAAGTGGCCGGTCGTCCAGTCACTCTTAACATAACAGAAATGATTCGACTCGCAAATGTACCCAGATGCATTCTGCCATCCCAGGACAAGACGTATATGGCGGCTGACGAGTGGTATACAGCCTTGGCGGAAATGCATATTGCGCAACTCATCTTCCAGCATAACGATCTTGTTACGTCTACAGATGACTGCCGGAACAAGTACGTTGCGCGGCTGGTGTTTCGAAAATTAGCCATACAGGGTCGACTGTCAATCTTTGGGTTTGCTCAAGATACTTGGTCATCACAGTCATCCAAAATACCCTCAGAAACACTGTCGCCTTGTCCGTCCAATTCAGACTGTTTCAGACTATGGGGCGATGACTTTCGAGCAGGCAACATCCTTCTCAACGAGTCCGATGATATAGCTGCTCTCATTGACTGGGAGTATACATACGCTGGACCTACACAATTCTTCCTCGACCCGCCATGGTGGCTTCTCCTCGAGACGGCAGAAATGTGGTCGCCAGATCTCGAGCACTGGAGACAAACATACGAGTCTCGTTTAGGCATTTGGCTTTCGGCGATGGACAAAGCAGAAGTCAGCATGGGCGCGTCAGCCTATAACTCTTTTCCAGTGCCCCTATCTAGGTATATGCGCGAAAGTTGGCAAACGGGACGCTTCTTTCTAAGCTACGCGGCCCGCAAGAGCTGGGCATTTGATGCTATGTACTGGAACTTTCTAGATGAGAGGTTCTTTGGAGATGGGGATCCTGGCGTGGTGAAAGGCGATCTCTGGAAGACGCGGATTGACTTGTTAAGTGATGATGAGAGAGCTGCCATGGAGCCCTTTGTGCAGAGGAAGATGGCTGAGGGCAAGGAAAGGCGTATCGTAGAATGGGATGAGACTGAGGCACAGAAGCGTTTTTCTGAGCTCCTGTTCAACTAGTTGACAGACACTACAAGTCCGGAGAGCTCACTGCTGGTAAAGGAACCGTCCTCCGGGTGCCCGAAGATTGAGACTTATGGCTGGGTTGAGATAATAAAAAGCATCCAAGTTCACATCTTAATATTATCTAGGCTTTTCTAGGGCTTCGCCTTGGGCTTTCATCCTAATTATCTTGCCCTGGGCATTCGACTTGACAGTGAATTTAATAGGGCTCGAGAGTGTAAACAGACGGGAAAGGGTTCACACAAGTAGCCTCCATTTACCACATCACAGATCAGCTGTCGCATGCTTCATTCAAGAAACTCTTCGTCGTAGCCACGGAATTTAAGTACAAAGATCCCTTGCATTCCATCAATCCAGCTTCAGAGGGTTCGCCTTGAAGAACTCCTCGGGAGTAACAAGCTTGCCTCTCGCCCTCTCAGCAGCCCAAGCAACTGACTTCTCTCCGTCAGCACCATAGTATCCAAACTCCTGACCTGCTTTAAAGGCTTGCACGTAGACGTCCTTCAGGATGGGTAGCTTCTCAGCAAACTCTTCAGAGGAGATTTGCTTGTAAGTGATCTCCTTGCCAGTAACCTTGCTCTCAATAGCTACAAGCTCCTCTAGGCTGTAAAACCCAGCAGCGGCGTCAAAGCCTACGCCTTGGTACTTTTCAGGCTCGGCTAGAATTGCGCCGACGAAACTGCCGCAATTACTGCCGTTGTCAATCCATGGGATGCGAGTCTCGGAAGTGAAAGGGAGAGAGACAACCCAGTTGCCATTCTCATCCTTCTGAGGAGCCCAGAGTGGAACTTGGATGATATTCTCGAGGAAGAATCCAAGACGGACAAAGGCGCTCTTGACGGGAAGTGTACGAATGTACTTCTCGCCCTCAGCCTTTGCATCGAAGGGATGATTGGCGGTGTACTTCCCACCAGAGACGTCTGTAGTGCTGGGAAGACTGCTAAAGATGATGTACTCAATGCCAGCTTCAGCAGCTGCATCAGCCGTCTTCTTGATGACCTCAAACTCAGGCTTTAAATCAGTAGCAGTCCAAGCAGGAGTTGTCATGAAGAAGAGAGAGTGTGCCCCCTTCAGGGCAGCCTTGATGGAGGCAGGGTCGGCTAAGTCACCCTGTACAACTTCAACACCCCGCTCTTTGAGCTTTTGGGAGTTCTCAGAATTGACATCGCGGGTGATGGCGCGGATCTTGTATTGCTTTGACAGCTCTGGATCGTTGAGGACAAAGTTTATGACAGCGCCGCCTTGTTTGCCAGTGGCGCCGATGACAGCGAGAGTTTTCGACATCTTGAGATTTTGGTAATTGATGCTTAATTATAGTGAGTGCATAAGCAGTGAGATTTAAAGTGATTGTGATGATGGAGTCTAAGCTGGCGCTTCACCCGTCTTATATCTTGCCAACCCCTGAGATGCTGATCAATTGCACCACATTAGGCCAAAGTCCGCATATTGCAAAAGCAATGACTACTATCCTATCAAAGTCCGCATCTTATCCTCCGAATTGAATCCTACAGAGTAAGCCTCCGGTCTTTGCCAAGTTTCCCATTGGCAAAGCCGCGAAAACAAGGGACCTCTGAAGATCTACAGGGCTTAGCGCACTTTTCCAGTGACTAATCTCACTCCAACAGCGTTGATCAACGTTACCTGATGTCACTTCTGCGCTAATAAATCCATCCGAATAGCGCTAAGCAAAGCGGCTTCGCTGGAAAGATCCTCCGAGTCAATTAATCAGCCTCGAAGATCAAGAGACTTCAAATCAGGGGGCGAAAACAAGCTGATTAGAAAATTTAATTTAATAAGTCAGGTAACCTAAGGCATCCAATAGTTTTTTAAATTCTACCTAACTAATCTAAATTATCCTAAAGTTAGAAACACTTTTACTACTCAAGATAACGCAAATGGTTCATCATATATCTCAAGTCACCGACTTTTATATAGGTACCTTAATTCAAGCATGTCTGCATTCGTGGTTGAGCAATATTTCCCACCAAAAACCAACATGAGTATTAGGGTAGTTGAATGCCCAATCAAACTTTTCTTTCCCAAAAACTCCCATCATGAATCCTGAATATGTCTCCCGAGCTCAGCAAAGTCTCCAACATCCTCACCCGTGAGATCCCAGTCCGGGTTATTATACATAGAATAGCAATGTTTATAAAAGTCATCATGCGGGATATCCCCCATCATCATCTCCTGCTGTGAACCCCCCTCTACAACTTCAGGCATAGGAACCCAGAGGTTAGAGAAGTTGTCCCATAGGTCTGTGTCGAGAGGCATAAAATCTTCTGGCGATGTTTGGCTTTGGTCCCCTGGGATGAGCTCGCCTCGGTGAAGGTCACCGAAACCAGAGGGTGTTGCGCCGTTGGTTTGTGTGACACCGTTGGCGGTTTGGCCTTCGCCCGGTGGTCCCTGGGGAGATACGTTGACCACTTGTAGTGCCTCAATCTTCTGTGCCATTACTTTCCATAGTCTCTTGACCTCTTGCAATCTCTCGCGAGCATAGGTGTTTCCATGGTCAGCGAGGTGCTGTATTTCTTCCATTGCCTGCGTCAAGCCGGGCTTAGGGTTGATTTTCATGCTCTCTTCACAGACTGAATCCAGGATCGCAGCAAGAATCATAATGAACGCAGCTGAGAAGGAGGCTTCGAAGTCGTAAAAGCCAAAGATTGCTTAAGTCGTGTTAGTAAAACAACACCAAAAGTCTAGGGTCAGCTTACCGATCATGTTGCGTTTTCTGAGCGTGGCAACAACCTTGAGCTGTCGCCTTGCAGCCTCAGCGCAAGTCCTCGATAGTCTTCCGAGAGGTGAAGCATGTAGCTGTTCTCCGGTGAGACCATTCCCACTGAGAATTAGTTTCGCGGCATGTAGCATAAGTGGTCGAATCGTAAGAATGGTTGCCTATCCAACAGTCAGTACAGTTATTCTTTCTCGCGACTAACTTGCTTACCTGAAAGAGCATCAGATGTAACGAAGCAGTCGTTCTCAAAGACTGGTCCCGACCCAAGTTATACACATCTGTGACTGCATCTGAAGGGATTTCTTGGGAGATCTGGTATAAGGATTTGACGATATCCTGGACGTGAGGAATAAACGTAGATTCTGACTCGTCTTCAGGATTATAGAGCACTGATAAAGTGTCAGTTACAATGCAATAAATTTTCATAAATTTATGTGGACCTACCAGCCAAGATACGACCCGTGGCTCGGGCGATCCTGATGTTTGTGCACATGGGACCAACGGGTGGGAAGCCAGGTGAATCAGTGGGAAGAGGGATGTTGATTGCCTCATCACCGATGCTTGGAGGGTTGCCTGTCGCTGCAGCCAGACGTCTAATTGCACACATTCATTAGCCATCATTCCGGAAGTCCATGTTTCTATTCCCTTACCGTTCTTGCATGTAAATAGTCCACCACAGACGGTTCATGTGAACTCTCTCAGACTGCATCAAGTGCCTTGTTCCACATACTCTGTGATATTTCTGTGAAATTGCCAAGCGCATGGCGGTGCTGATCTAAAGGTAAAGTCAGCCATTGTTCCAGATTTAGCCATGAGACAACTTACATAGAGATATGCCTCTTCCTTACGATTCATGTTGCCGAGATAGATGGCAAAGAGAGCAAAAATCTCAATACCAAGTTTCCCATTGAATCGCAAGTCTGACAACGTCGGGACGTTTCTATGGGCATACTCAAAGAGTCTGACCCCAGAAAAGTCGTCATTCCCCTCGGGGTTGGCGTCGAACAGGGTTCCAATAGCAATCATAAGAATCATCTCGAGAACCCACAGAGACTCCATCTGAGCAGGATCATCACGGTTCTGGTAGAAAGCCCACATGTTATCAGAAAATTCACGAGCATCAATATGATGCTGTGACTGGCCGATATAGAACAGAGCTGTATCTAACAAGCGTTGGGCCTCATCTCTTGGGGGCAGATTTGGAAAGTCACTGCTGGAGAGACGCCATGGATGGCTGATAACTTCGTGACGCAAGTTCGCTTCAGGACTGACCCAAGGTTTTGAAGTTGGCTCTGACTCGGGACGAGATGAGCCGAGTAAGTCTTGGACTCGGGAGCCAAAGGTATGACTAGAGCTGAGGGAAGAACCAGCAAGAATAGCTGAAATATAAGCATGTGGTCATAGGGCTTGGAGAGAAGTTGACTTACTTGCAGCTGGTGATGCTTGAGTGCCATCATAAGGAGGATATTTATGTTGAGCTAGGGGTGCGGAGAAACTTGTAGAAGGGCGGATGAAGCTTGAGGATCTTGATCTAACATGCAGAGGGTCTTGAGGGGAGGAGTGAGATGTTTGTGGGTTAGAATTGGAGTCTCTCCTTTGGCTGTTCTGTGTAGCAGAAACTGGGGGTTCTAAGACTTATCAGTATAGGTCGAAGGATACCAGAAGAAGACTAGGGCATACCAGATGCTCTAGGAGGTAGAGTTGAAGGCAGTCCGTCGTAGCCATCTCTTTCATATCTAGCTAACTTGCTCTCGAGTTCCTCGATACGGCTAACAAGTGACAAACATCAGCTGCAAGTCCTAATTGGGTTACGAAAGAACTTACTTGGCCATATACATGCGCTTGTGTCCATGCTCAGGAACCCTGCAGTCTAGCCCACGCTTGGTGCAGTACTGACAAGGAGTAGTCCCCGAACACCGAACCTTTTTCTTCCTACATGTAAGACACCTACGAGGCTGTAAGTCACCAAATCAAAACAAAATAGTGGAGAATAGGATATCGACATACGCCAATGATGCTTTACGTGCATCTTTTCCCCCATCGGAGGGCGCCGGACGCTTCCGAGCCATCGAGGCAGTCGAGTCGTCGGCCAGGGGTGTCATTGAGAGGTTCTAGAAACGAGATGATCTGACTCTAGAGATAAGAAGGTTATGGAAGACTTGACCGAGAGTCTGGGACTGAATGGGCTGAAAGTCCGAGGACGCGGGGACTTGAGCGTTGTTATTCTCTCGGGATGGTTCCGGACTTTGAGTGTAAAACTTCTCCACACGATGATCCGGTCACGTGAGGTACCAAACCCCCATAGTCCTTATGGAGTATGGAGACGGGCCAGCTTCCGGCTTGAGATGATAATCGTGGTCCACTAGAAAAGTACAGTGGAAAAGATAAGCTGGGGATTTGAGTGGGAGCACGGCTTCGAGGCCGATGGATCAAGCCACCGGAAAACACCCTCTGTGAAGTTTTCCGGGGAACCCTTGTGAGTCTGATGTAGTGACTATCGATACGAGAACTTAACACAGAATCTTGTGAAAAGATCAGGTTCAGTTTTGATGTATGCAGTGTCTAAATAATCTGGCCTATCGCTGTGGCCAATATAGTCAAGTAAGGTGGTCTAAGTCGTGAGTCAATGGTCTTCGAGGGCGTTGGATGAGGCAATGCTGGGATCCGGCATCGGAGGATATGACCGAGACATCGGAGGTGCTTCCGATATGACGAAATACCTCATCAGCTTTTATCTGCTGAACTGTTATGTTATGTTATCAGATTCATTTCAATTTAGATATTATCAGATAAGGCGCACGGTGTAGACTTTGAGATAAGATATATACCAGGTTAGGACTATATGTGAAAATGCTAAAATCAATAACTGCCGCCGAATCGCTACATATCAGACGAATACTATACAAATCCCACAGGTATCCAAACTCAACAGACGTAAATACTTTTTGGAAAATCACACATCCAACCTCTTTTACATCCGTGGTTCACGAGGCTGTTGCATCATTGAAGCTGCCATCTTCAGCCTATTCCTTGCCTCAGACAAAAGCTCCCAACGCGTGTTCGTCAGCGCATCGTCAACAACACTCAGTAGACCAATGATCTTATTCCTGTTTCCCACAACGCCAGCTTGATTTTGGTGCAAGTGAAAAGCTTTGATGGAGTCGATGGTGGGTGGGATCATGATTTGGAGATACGTCCGAAGATCCTCGTGGCGATCACGCTTCAACGCCTCGTAGTCCATGTTCGACGACATGGGCGTCTGTTCTGGATGAGATCCTTGAGGAGTGTTGATAGTGCCTTGAGCAGAGGATGAATGAACACTGGCCTCGGTGGCCATCGTCGGTATACCATAGCTGCTGGAGGGATATTGTAGATGATCTGGGAACGGCTCGATATTTCCATCTTGCACATATCCATATGCCCATAATACGAGAGAAGCATAGTACAATGCCCAGGCCCTAACTAGCAACTTATCAATCCCAGCATCATACTTTGGATAAGTAGATGGGGAAAATGCTGTTGCCATACCACTAGCATCCTTCGTCACGCCTCTCCTAGGCGCTTCCTGAAGAAGAATCAGCCGAATAAGCTGGAGCGCGTGATACACTCCACCAATAGCTCCAGGCGATGCGACCCATTCCTTGATCTTAGCCTCAGTTCGTCTCCAGTCCACAGAAGACACAGTGCGTCCAAGGATCTGAGGAACACCTGCAAAGATACAAAGCTCTGGCATACTGATGTAAACAGTAATGTGGCCAAGATGATAAAGGACTGTGCCAAGTGTCTCCATGGCATCGCCATCATCACTTCCACCTCTGCTGCTCAAGCCTAGTCTCTGCCAATCAAAAGCAGCGTGCTTGACATGAGCAACACCATCATCGTAGTCCTTCTTCCACCAGTCAAATGCCCTTAGAAGCTTTGGACGCCATCGCTCTTGAACACCAGGTATGGTGTCGGTCCCGAGCGTTGAGCGGTCCAAATCTCTTTGATGCATCTGCCATGTCACTGATAAAAGTGCTGCAAGGAGTGCAATTCTTCCAAACGGGCTTGTTCTCACTCTTTGGCCGTTAAGCGTACGTTGTAGTCCGTCGAGGAATGTGATAGGTGTAACGCCGTTTGCGTGAAGGCTTGATTCGACGCAGCCGATTTCTGATGGTGAGTCTGAAGACCATAGAGTATTGTCGCAAGGAAGAGGAAGCTTGATCTCATGGATCACCAGCGTCGGTGTATGTCCAAAGAGAGCGGCATGTGTAGCATCAATGATAAACGCAGCAAGGGCGGCTCGACGCGTGGCTTCTTGAGCAATCCAATGATCCCACCATTTTTCGGGCGAAGAATTAAACCCTGGTTTGTTTGGTCCAGGGAATAGTCTCGAAGGTCCTATCTTAGGACTTCCCATCGGAGTCGGAACTCGAGAGGCATATGAAGATTGCTTCCCGGTTAGAGCACTCCCTCTACGCATCAGCGATAAGGTCGTGGGGAAGTAAATATGGGCACGCTCATGAAGAACTCGAGTTGCGTTCATCTTCTCATATACCTCCAGAAGTAAGAGTGTCTGGATGACCCAGAGTTTTGCAGGTGGGTGAGAGTCCGCATGCATGAAGACCTGCCAACGGAGGTTCCAGGAAACAAACGTAGTGAACTTTGAAATTTTGTCCACGGAATCTTCAGATGCTCCCTTTTTGTCCAGCATCGACGCTCCCATGATAAGAACAGCCAGCAATAAGAAGTCATTGGCAGTTTCTGGGATGAATGTTGGGCGATGGAGGATGGGTAGTTGGTCGTGGAAGTTGTCCCAGTATGAGTTGAGATAACGTTCAACGTTGACGTGGCTGAGAACATGGTTTTCAGCATCGGTGTCGCTACCAAAAATCTCATCCTTGATATCTGCTGCGGATCTGCTTCCATGTAGACTGATCTCATTAAATCGCTGCATCATATATTGAAGCAGCGACTGCCTCTTGTGCTCTGAAAGGCCAGTTTTTCCAAATTGTGATACATCGACCATCGGTGTAGCCATCGCCATTGGTTCAGACTGAAACCACAGGCTGTTGATAGGTTCGACATAAGAACCGCCCATCAAGCCTGGTTGAGGCGTGTAATCCGTACACAGCTGACCAAAATTGTTAGAGTATCCTGCCATGCCGAAGTTTCCTGGTATGAAATTGTTGTAGTTGGTGCCTAGCCCTTGACCAGTGAAGAGCCAGGTCGTGAATTCATCTGTGCTGGATGGCGAGAGTCCGAAATGCTGCTCTTCCATGATTTGTTCATTAGACGTTGATAATCCATTAGGTATGGCATAAGATTGTGTGCGAGTACGTTCCGGGCGAGTAGTCAGTTCAGGACTTGCCAGAGGCATGGACAAGTCAGCAGGAGGCATCTGATCGATCCGGAACGACGGTAAAGTGCTTATGGCCTGCTTTTCTGGCGAGGATTCACGACTTTCGGGTTGTCGTTGATCAGCATAGTAGCCACTTGTGCTTCCTAGGTCATTTCGCTGGCCAGAGTCTTGTCGGGATAGTCCTCCATCAACCCCGAATTGTTTCGAGTTGTTGGGGTCAATTGCCGATGCATCCATGGACATTCGAGTCGTGGAAGCTTGCCGTTCTTTTGCTGGTGTCTCTCTCGCCTCATCTTGGGTATCACTCCACGCTGAACCATCCTCGCTGAACGAGTACCTCTCACTCCGCTGCCCCGATAATTTAGAAAACTCCTTCTGAGGCCTTTGAGAAAGGCGCCCATTTCCGTACTGTTGCACCTGTCTCTCATGTCTCAGTTTATGACGTGCGTAGAGATCTTTCCTAACGAAAGTAAATGAGCAATCCGGATAGTCACAGTAGTAGATCTCTTTGGGGGAGTCTATAACGGCGTCAGTGGGGGTTATTTGATCCAATTGGATGATACTAACGATTGAGTTGATGCCGCTGAAGATGCTCGGCTCGGGAATATGTCCTCCCGCAACCTTCGTGGGTGCATTGGAACTCTTTGCACGAAGCCTTGCGGCGTTTCTGGCGCGGGGGTGATGAAGCCATCGCGGCTCGTGACCTGGCGTCGTGCCTCGGCTAGACGTGCTTCTGATGATTCAGCACGTCTTTGAATGACTCTCAAAGACTGCAAGAACGCCTCTACGCGTCGTTGTATCGGTCACGGCCGACAGACTCACGATTGAAGCGGTATACAAACTCAAAGCCTTCAGGCCAAATTACCCTCCCAAATTCGAGATTATGGGGGTGAATGTGACCACGCCTCCTTCTTGCCTAGTCACCTGACTGACCAACCCATTCTCGGCTCATTACCATTTGCCATCCCCGCGATTCCCCCGCCCCCAGGTCAACCGAATGCGGGGGCAGGGGGGGTGATATAGGGTAAGCTCTCATTTTTCTCCCATCTCTGGAGTTTGGGGTGAAGGGTTCAGAGGGATCGGAAAATTGCGTGAGTGGTAAGTGGCTTGTTATTGTGACGGTGTTTGCATGGCTAGTGTGGTTTGTTGCTGAAGAATCCCTGCATTGGAGTTCATGCATGTGAGAGGAGGAATAATTCATCCCTTCCAGCCTTAAGATCCCGGCCACAGTACGGAGTAGGTCATGTTAATTAACAGAACTATGACTACTAGGTACCTAGTCCTGGAAGTCTGAAGATCATGTGCACGTCTCAAATTAGATCCGATCACATAGCCAAAGATCTGCAATGAATGATCATTGTATCTGCAGTGAGTTTCTGACTGATCTCTGGGTGATGCGAGACATTGGGGCCTAACCCCTGTCAGTGTCTGAGATTTTACTCCGGTACATATGGACTGGGCTGTGAGATTGTCGGTGAAGATGAGATCTACAGCAGTACATTCCCTCTCTGGTTTGGTTATCTCTACACAGTAGCACCGCGCGCATCACAAATACCTTCCGGATTGTCAAAAACCTCCGATGCATTGCATGCGACGGGTTTCTAATCTCACTCACCTTGTGCACTGCGACCGGCACAGCCGGTCAATTTGTCTAAACCCTGCCTATATCCTGAGTGCATAATCCACACCACAAGGGTTCAAGACACGATACGCACAGAATCACTGTAGAATGTTCATTCCGCAATTCCGCCCGTATTTTGTCGTACCAAGTCATATCATGATTGATAACTTTAAAAAAAAACTGATGTTCTAGACGAGTCAGTTAGATCAATTGAGGCTTGATCTATGGAACCAAACTGGCCAGTGAGAGCAGAGAAGAGAAGCACCAGAAGAATAACATTCTGTCACTATCATGAAAATGCAACTTTGAGCCGGGCCCAACAAAAATTAAAACTGGAGTGGCGTTTCCATGCAGCCACCGATCGCGCAACTGCACGTGGCCTCTCCCTTGCAAAAGTCAATAAGCGACGCCGATGGACGGGCATTCCCAGTCGATCGAGGCTTTGTTTCACGTTTATCGACCCATCAGACGCTTCTCCTCCTCTTCTTCTGTTCGGTTCAGTGCGGAATTGAATCGAGTCACATGAGGTCAAAAAAGGCTTCAGCCATGGAATGATTCTGAAGCGTAGCTCCCGAGAATTCGCGTTGTTCGCGTTGCAGACAATAGTGTCTGTGTCTTTCTCGAGGGAGGGAAATTTGCGCATTTCGCTTTGACCGTGAGTTATTACTCAATGCTTAGAAAGACCAGGATGGGATGTCAGCGCCTCTGAATCATATTTCCTTTGAGATATGTTTATCCGTGGAACAGCAATGATCTTCGACTCTCCACAAACAATGCAATGCCATCATGACAGAAGAGGAAACGGGTTTGGCAAATCTGAGGCTCCCAATGATGATCAGTGCTCGCTTCGGTCGTAGTAAGGAGAGTTCCAGGGCCAGGGCCAGGGGTCTTTGCTTGGTACGCGGATTCCGACGATCTATCAGCGATTGATTGATCTGTAACTAAATGTTTAGTGCGCTCGAGTCAACACACGGACGGCTCATTCGCAAAAGTAAGCAAGCACGGCACAACGGGACACAAAGCGCATTGTCGAATTGATGCAAGCTTCAACTGCCGGTCGACTACCTATACACACTAGATGTTGCCTAGGCTAGTTGCGGGCGCGCAATGATCTCCGCACGGCAGAGAGAGGCCAGAGAGGCTACTGATTCTAGCTCATTTGGGCGTCGACACTGGAATTCTCGACTGAATCAGGTCAGGTCAGGTACGAGGTACAAACTCTGACACGGACTCTGTTGCAGGTGGCGTTGCAAGAGTTTATAGCGACACAGAGCCAAGCCTGTCAAAGACTGTTGAAGCCTATACACAGTGAGTAAAAAAACAGATGGTGGAGATTTTCTCGGGGCTGCTAGTGAAATGTTTGCCCAAATTGGGACTTGACATCCGTTCCTCGGCTCTCACATCAGCTTAATTTTAGTCTTGGTACTTGGTAGCCTGGGTCTTGAGCCCCTTGGGCCTCTTAGCGGTAGTTCCGTCTGTCTGTCTGTGGGTTGTTCTAGGTCTTAGCCAGCTGGCATGGTTCCACAGAGACAAATCTGTCCATCTGCATGTCTCTCAGTCTCTCTTCTCAAACACGCGCGACAGAAGCTAATGCCAGGGGTTTCGAGGCGAGGTCTCTTGGCCCCTCCCGGAGGCGCTCCCCGTTCTGTTGAACCCCCCGGAGAGGCTCCAAACCGAGGCATGCCCGCTGATCCCGCGAATAGCATGGCTGCCCAAGTGCGCAGATCGTATGGACTGCGCTACGAGATGAGAGTTGAGTTGAGCGACGGTGGATTTGGTGACACGCCGTACAAGGGCCGTAGGACAGAATTGGCCTGGTCCCGGCAACTTGGGTTCTGTAGGTCCCGGCCCCTCGGTTCATTGTTAGTAGATTTGTACGGTATGTATGTATATATCTGCGACGAACTCCTTGCGGCCCGCATCTGCCGGGTCCTGGATCCTTTCGTGTATCGTCAATCATTCTTGCTTTTCCCATTGTGATTCCTCTTTCCTCTCCCCTTTATTCCCATATGGTCTGAAGTGAAGCAGGATAGAGCCTGGCTTCATCCACAGTCATGTCTGTCCCCAACAGAGGCCCCGAGCTTCAAGCTGTATGCTATACTCTTGCCGTTTCTTCGGTGATAGCAGTCACACTACGTATCTATGTTCGCGTGCGCTTGGTCAAAAACTTTGGATTAGATGACTGGTTCATGTGCAGTGCTCTTGTAAGTCGCTCGCTCACCTCAACGACACTCCAAACATCAAATCACGACGACAGATCAATTGATCAGACGGCTTCATACTCCGTAATAGATACAATAAATCTGTATACTCTAATGACAACATAAACTGACTGCATGGCTGCATAGATCACATTTCTCTTATTCGTCATGTCGGCCCTCCTTGGTGTGAAGCACGGCACAGGTCGACACAGAGACGACCTCGACCCTCATGACTTTCAGCAAGCGATGAAATGGTGGTGGTGGTGCTACCTATGGTTAGACACCTCCAACTGGGCCTTGTTCACCAAGCTAACCGTGCATATAGGTACTGCCTCACGATGATATCTTCAAAGATCTCAATTGGCTACCTACTCCTCCGAATCACGACACGAAAACTCGACGTATGGATCCTCTATGGCGTCATGGCCATTACTGTCTGCACCGGAGTCGTCTTCTTCTTCGTCACTCTCTTCCAATGCTCGCCCATCTCGTACTTCTGGAACAAAGATCAACCTGGAAAATGCGTCCAGCCTGAGGTCATCATGGCCCTCACTTACCTATACAGTGTGTTCAGTGTTATATCAGACTTCACTTGTGCTATTCTACCAATGTTCTTGGTGTTCAAGCTCAACATGGGAAGGAAGACGAAGCTGGCTCTGATTCCTATCATGGCCATGGCCTGCGTGTTGGTATACCCTCATTGCTACAAGAGACATGAGCTCACACTTTACAGGGCAAGCGCAGCAGTTGTCGTTCGATTCCCTTTCGTGAAAGATTTCAAGAACCCAGACTTCTTATGTAAGTCGCAACTCCAACTTCCACTCCAAGCATGATGATGATGAAT
Source organism: Fusarium tupiense (assembly GCA_013364945.1). Classification (NCBI taxonomy): domain Eukaryota; kingdom Fungi; phylum Ascomycota; class Sordariomycetes; order Hypocreales; family Nectriaceae; genus Fusarium; species Fusarium tupiense. The sequence goes on from JABEEO010000102.1 coordinate 35,264, forward strand.
CACAACTGACAAACTCAAACAGGGGCAACAATCGACATCGCGATCTGGTCAACAACAGAACAAGGCCTGGCCGTCACGGCCGGGTCCTTGGCAACGCTGCGGCCTTTGCTTCGATTACTCGGCCGCAAGCTTGGCATAACGACATCGGGACGGTCTGAGTTGCGGGACACTGATCAGCCAATGGGCTCTGGGGGGTTCAGGCCTACAAAGGGTACCAACGGCAGCGGCAATAAGCATCGCGATCTTTTTAGCCTCGCCACATTCGCAAGGGAGGACGACCTGGACGGCAACGGGCGAGACGGCCAGGCAGCTTACGCTGGGGAGCACCATTTCCAGAGCAGGTCGTCTGCTGAGAAAGGAGTCTCGGCGTGGAGGTCGAGGGACAATGAGAGTGAGGAGGAGTTGACGGGGCAGCTTGGGGGTGACAATTCGCGGATCGTCAAGGTGACAACCTTTGAGGTTCGTGAGAACAGGATTTGAAAATCGTACCAGCAATAACAACACTAATGACGGCCTTGATATTTATAACGAATAATAATACTACTTGCTTATAGTTTAGAGGAAATATGTTGTAGTAAAATGAGGATGAAGGTAAGTTATTTAAGTATTTGGGCTTACCTCGATGCCTTATTATTACTTTCCAACAACTCAATGTACAATAGTGCCAGTGACGTCAAGTCAATCACATTCGGGTAGCTCATACGACGAAGCTAAGCTACAGTGCAGCTCCAGCTTAACTAAGTACCTACTAAGGTAGGTAGGTACTCAGGTACTAAGGTAAGGTAAGGTATACCTAGTACCTACGGTACAGGATACATCTGTTGCTCATAAGCTATACCCAAGACAAGCCGGCTCATTTGCAACATCCATGGCCGTGCGTCTACAATGCATCAAGCATAATAAGCTCGTTTGTGCAAATAAACGCACCGCAACGTTTCACCGCCATATTTCGGCCTGCAACTGAGCTCAGAATCTTGTTTTTCCCAGACATCAAACCCAATCGTCATGTATCATGACAGCCCAGGCCAAGTTGCAAGTCTCGGCCCCCAATGGAGAGAAGAAGAAAAACACGAGAAGTACAGTACAGATCGGATGCTGCAGCTGCAGGGCGCTTGTAAATCCGTGTCGGAGCGGTTCATAACACCATATACAGTTAGTCGCGCTTCGCTTATCTGCACCCACAAGTGTGAGAGGTCTAACATGGCGGGTTGGTCGAGCTGATCTAAATGTAATTATTGGATGCAAGTTGGGGTCCAGAAATGCTGTCTTTTTTCGGCAATTGGCTCAAGGCTAGGAATGAATAAAAATCAATTTGTACCCCTTAGAGATATCAAACTGGATTTCCTTGCTCAAGAGATGAATTTATTTAACAAAGACTGAAATACAATTGGTTTTTTTATTTTTAAAATGAGCCAATTCAAGTATTGGTTGGTACAGTCCAACCCTCACTTCTTGACTGTATGGCTACGAAGATTATATCTGCAGCTTGGAGCCTTTGGCTTGTTGACCCTGTTGCCTTTCACCTGCTTCCCCGTTGCCACGCTTTTCTTACCACCTCGACCTTTTGCTGTACTTGCCACTCGCTTCTTGACAGTATTGACAACCGGAGTATGTTTGGCATAGTCAAGCGGGTCATGTCGGGGAGCTTGTGTCATGCAAAGGTTCTCTGCCCATTGGTTCAGTATGGGTAAGTATGGACGCTGTTCCTCATCCGGGGGCCGTCTAAGGCGAGGTCTGAGTGTCTTCTGGTCGTCGGGGATACGGTAGGCTGTGGTCCAGCAAGTCCTTACCAGGCCCTTGGTTCTTGGCTTGATCTTCAGGAATATCCTCAAGTCTTCACGCCAAGTTTTGATGACCTCTGTCTGAAAGCAATATAAATCCCAAGCGGCCAAGCTCTGGAACGTCCAGCGTGGCTGCCAGAACTTTCCCGAGCCCAATGGATCTGGGTCTGGACCAAATGGATGGGGGACAGTGGATGCAAGGCTCAAATCCACCAGCGTGCCGTTGACATACTGGCACTCAGCTAGGTCCCTGACAACTATCCCGTGTTTGTGGAGGTCGTGGAGCCCCTCGAGCATGCGAGGGAAATGGCGGGCTTGGGCCACCCTTTGATATATATGATCGTAACGCGGGTCATCGTATTCCAGCCCGTCCACCCAGTCTTTGACGATGCCCATGGCAGGGCCGTCGTCCATTCCGAGGAACCAATCCAGTTTCTCATAGGGAAGAATCATCTTAGACCTTGCAGCCTGGAGCTTCCGGTCAATGGTGTCGTTGAGGTCCATGGTGATATAGCCATGGACTTTGACTGCGAGATCTTCCCGACCGACTTCTTTCAGTCTGCCAAAAGCCCGGCACTCGTTTTCGAAAGGTGTAAAATGAGCGTAAAATCCGTCACAGCATAGATTTGCGCTTCGATCACCCCCACCATAGCTATACTCTGATGTGTATGGAGGATTGGCGAAGGGCTCCTCCCAAATGAACTACAATGCTGTTAGCATCTCGTGCTAAGTTATGCGTGGTACCCTAGTAGTCGAGACCACTACAATCGCCTTAACTTACGAATTTGATACAATAGATCTTGTCTCCGATTCTTGTCTTGATAATCTTACTATGCGCATTGCTGTCGGGCTCTAGGATCTTGAGAAATTCCACGTCATCCGCCTCGAGGTTATACTGGAAGGGCTCGAGCTTTGGGCCTTCGCAGTCAGGTAAAGGCTTGAGAGGAGTCTGAGGAGCCTGAGGAGCCTGAGGAGCCTGAGGAGGCATGGTTAACAACTTGGTAGTTCTGGTGGTCCTTGGAAGTTGGGTAGGCGTAAGGGGGAAAACAATATTAGTAGGGCTGTGCGACGAGATTTTAATTCACCCGAGAGAAGTTGAAAATGCGAAGCTCCAGAAAGGAAGAGGAGTGCAAAATATATAAAAGCTTTTGGTGTAGAAAATCAAAATGGCAAAGAGGCGGGTGAGCTGTGACAAGAAGGCTGTCAAAGAACAAAAAGTTCAAAGGGAAAGAAACTGAAAGAAAAAGAGTCGTACAAAGGGTGTGCTGGTATGGCCCAAGTAAGGTCAGTAAACAGAAATAGACGACTTGTGAAATCGAAATTGCAAACAAAGAGCCAGTTCTGACATCAAATTCATTATTCGAAGGCGGCTGAAGCGGCCACATTCACTGTGAGAACAGGTCATCAGTACCATCTGTTTGTTGGGTACCAAGCACATCGGAAGACTTGCCACTTGTTGCAAATAGTCAAACTAAGACGCCACAGCAATAATTCTTTCAGTTTGTAATAGTGATATTACAAACGGCTGTGCTTCCGGGGTGCCACCACGTCCCGTTTCGTCACCTTGTCACACAGGGGTATGGAATGACACTTGAATGCTGTTTGCTTGGCTGCGCGCACCCTACGAAGTCGTAGCTACTAGGAAAGAAAGCTATTGCTACAAGGCAAACCAGAATATGTGGCACGTTGAGCAAGCGGGTATATAGGCCTTTGCTTGCTGTTGTTAGTCATGTGAAAGCTCAAGACAATTCTTCTCTCTTTAGTCTAGGAAGAAGAGAAGACAGGGCGTGTTTCCACTGCATAGGCACCGACATCATGGGACTGCCTAGGCAGGTATCTATCTATAGCTGAGATGCACCCAAGAGACGAATGTCAACGAATAGCAAAGGAAAGCTGTTTGCAACCTGACCAATCTAACAAATCCGACATATCATAAACCGCGGCGCTAATGAGTAGGCTATCACTCTAGGTACCTAGTTTGGGCAATATGCCTGGCAAATCGGCACGGAGGGTTGTTTGACATGCTGGTTTACCACATTTCAACAAGTGACGTGTATGGATGTTGGGAAGTTACCTCAGATGATGAGTGAAAAAGACTATGAGAGATCCCAGAAGTATTTAAGAAATTCTTGCCCTTTCTGCTTGACTGTTGAATTCTCTTTCTCCATCTCCTCCACATACCAACAACCATCAGATACACAATTACACATAACGACCACCTGAAACCCTCTACGGCAACCTCTTACCCCTTCTCTGCGAGGCCCAGATCAACAGGGACTTACTCGTACAGATCAGAACATGGATGAGCCAACCCTCCATGCGCTGCTCTCTATGGAGAATCCGATTTTCAAAATCGCACATGGGGCATCAAACTACCATGCTACCAAAGGTCTTCACATTGAAGCGAACAACATCACACGATGGGGGGATTTCACTCTCCAGAATATCATCAGTGCCTATGGCCACATTCTTTCCCGACGCAGCTCAAGCTCGGAGAAAGTGAAACTTGAGAATGCAGAAGTCGAGCAAGAAGCCCGCAACCTGACGGAACTGAAGAGAGCCGCATATGACTGGCTGGAATCAATTTGTGTTCCTCTCGTCTGTGAAGGCGCCGGTATTCTCCAAGGGAGTCTAAGCTGCCCGGACACAGTTCGCAGTGGACGAGACGCTCCGCTCATCCCCAAGAAAGGAAGTCATCCAAACTGGACATTCTTCACAGGCCAAGATCACCGAACCTATTTCGTTACCGGCACTTTGCGCCTCTCGAAGGCGTGGAGCTCGGAAAAACTCAACCGCCAGACACCCCGATGCAAGGAGCCAATCGAGCAACTTGCAAGACATGCAGTAGAAGCACAGACCCGATACGGCTTCGTACTGAGTGAAAAGGAGGTCGTAGTTGTGTGCTTTTACACCACTAAACAAGGAAAACCTGCGGCAAAATGGCAACCGATTTCGACAAGTGCATCTGGCCAAGCGACATTGACAGTGAATTTGGCTATATGGGCTCTCACTATGATGAGCTTAAACGACCAGCATCGAGGCGTTGTGCAAGAGGCATATACATTGCCGTTGAATGCGTGGTCGGCGCAACCCGGTCACTATCGCAATCATCTTTCGGGACGAGTTCTCCCCGACCTTCCAGCTGGTGGCATCATCCTGGACCAGTAGGCCCAGAATGACTTGGGTGATGAGAAGGGTTAATGCGTCCGCATTAAAATGTGCAAACTTTTCATCTCTTGTTTTTCATGTTGGGTATCTCTTCTGTTTGGGATAGCATGGGGTAAATAACAGGGCGATGGATCGTGTAAGGGCCAGCAAAAGTGGCGCAGAAGGGATGAGGTTACGGCGGTCTGATCTGACATTAGCTAGGTAGGGAGGTATGCCCAATTTATTACACTTTGCCTGTTATGAAGTACCGATACATCTTAGATCCATGTCCGTTGAGTAAAGAACACAAACCCCAAGCACAGACTTGCGCAAATGGTTCAGTATATCTACCGGCATTTGGTAACGCCACGAAGCCTAGTAAACCACGCCAAGCATACAGCTTAGTTGAGTTGAAATCTTACGACCTAATGGGGCGGTCCGGTCTGTCTTGCGAATTGTGTTGCACGAGGATGACATCCGGTCAGACCAAATCTATACCTCAAATCAAGACGTCACTTGATATTCCCAAGTTTGAGCTGCACCCCAATAACAAGCAAGCCTCGTTTGAGGCCCGGTTAGCTCAATCGGTAGAGCGTGAGACTCTTAAATGAGTACACCATCTCAAGGTTGCGGGTTCGACCCCCGCATCGGGCT